>JANAVB010031417.1:2658085-2937494 GCA_029216955.1 Iris pallida | reverse complement strand
TCGATATTGATCTTTACTATATTTCATTGATTATCTTAGTTATGTGATTTTTTATACTCTACTATAAATTGTTGAGTCGGGAATGAGAAGTACCAAGGATGTGTGATCAGACCGTAGACATTGTAGATATCGTAGACATTGTAGATATCGTAGACATTGTAGATATCGTAGACATTGTAGATATCGTAGACATTATAGATATTGTAGACATTGTAGATATTATAGACATTGTAGATATTGTAGACATTGTAGATATCGTAGACATTGTAGATATTGTAGACATTGTAGATATTGTAGACATTGTAGATATCGTAGACATTGTAGATATTGTAGACATTGTAGATCTTGTAGATATTGTTTATTTTATGCAGTAGACATCGTAGACAGTGCTTATTTCCTGCAGTAGACATCGTAGACATTGTTTAAATTCTGCAAGTAGATATCGTAAACCGTGCGGTGTAGTACCCCAGACCGATCACATGTCAAAGGTACTTCTAACGGTGGAAAGTATATTGGTCTATTTATTACTATTGATTTTTCACACGGCTTTATTGTTATTTTCAAAACTCATGATTGATGCCTAACCTTTGTCTTATAGTCATTTTCTTTATTTGAAATTGCATTCAGTGAATTGTGCTCGTTCCATTCCTGACTGGAAACCAACATTTTCAGGTTAGCCGTGGATTCACTTAGCTTGGGAGTGACGGGAGTACTTGCAGACAAGCCTAGAGACTAGCTAGATAGTTGAGTTGTAGTCATACATTTAAATTGTACAAGTTTATATTCTTCTACAAATGTAAAACTTGTAATCATTGTAAGTTAAATTAATTATGTGAATGAGCATTGTTGTGATTTGATCTTCATGGCCGTGACAGCGTTCTACCACCGACACTGCGGCGTAGGCTGGCTTGGACACATCTCGTATCCGTTTAAAAAAAAACGGGTGCGGGTCGTGACAGGTTTCACTAGCAAAACGTCAAAACCACAAGTCATTGATTTAAATAATTTTAAAATGATTTAAAATCACCAAAAATCATATCATGAATTAAATATCATTATTAAAATAATTATAAACACGAAATTTCAAAATTATCCTCATTTGGGAAACTGGGTGCTACAGTACTAAAGAGGCTCAAAATCAAGTAAGAAAGATGATGGAACAATAATAATGGTGATCCATCAAGAAGCAAGTTTGGCACTTGCCTTGGCGGCTGAGTAGGTGGGGGAGGAGTTATGAGGAAGAAGAAGATTAATGGTGAAGTAATGAAGAGAGAGAAAGGGGATGGCTTTAAATGGAAGGGTGGTGGTAGGTGGGGGTTTGTTTCGGTTCATGCTGAACCAACAGTATAGCTAAAGCAGAGTATAAAAGCAGGAAATAAAATACAGAAATAAAATTACAGAAAATTAATTAACATGAAACTAAAGGGGTTTAATTACAGAACAATATATGATAAATATTAAATATATTAAAGCAGTAAATGTATTAGGGATACGTATTCCGGGAACGGGAAGTGACATTCACTCTCCACCAATAGTGCATTACTTCTCTTTACTCTTTCAATGTTATTGCCTTTTGGTGTGGAGATCTGATCAATTGTTCCTGATCTCATGTTCCAACCATGTCCTCCTCTATAATATGTGGATTTTTTTTTGTTAATTTGTATTGGTAGAACCCACATATCATAAAATGAGGA
This sequence comes from Iris pallida, assembly GCA_029216955.1. Lineage (NCBI taxonomy): Eukaryota > Viridiplantae > Streptophyta > Magnoliopsida > Asparagales > Iridaceae > Iris > Iris pallida. The sequence continues at coordinate 2,935,800 of JANAVB010031417.1, read as the reverse complement.
ACATGGTTGGACTACCAAATCCTGGACAACGGATCCGGTCCTCTTGGTGTGTCATGAGACTCATGACACTTTTGTTAGATAGTCAAGGTTCATTATGTCACGTAATAAACCCAGTCTACTGAATAATTTCTTCTAGTACATACCTTGCTTCTTGTTCTTCTCTTCATTCATCAATCTGACAAAAGTTTAAATATTAAAAAAATACTACTTAAATTTATAAAAACTTCATAAATTTATTTACAGCTTGTTAGCAAAGATAAGACAAACATGTTGATCAAAATGTTCAATATATTAGTATACAAAAATTGATACAAAATATTTTTGTTTGAATCATTTTTTATTTTTCAAAAAAATTGTGTTTTACTTACTATGATTACAATATACTAAATTATTTCTTCCAAGTTACATTGGATGATATATAGAATTATTTCTTGCAACCTAGTATTTTTTGAGATGCAAGGAATTGAACCTTGTACCTCACATGCAAAGGAAAACATTGTTATTTGAGCAACATCACCATTTTGTAAAAGGATCATTTCCAAACCCTAGGGTTTGCTTCTCACCCGACTGCTCCCCCAAACCCTAGGGTTTGTTGTCACGCCCCGCTTCCGTAGGAGCGATCGTCCTCGCTAAGGCGTGATGCCGCACGAGCCTAGATTGCGCTCGTGCAAGGCGGGTTCCATAACGGCCGATTTCAGCGGTTGCGACGGGGTCGTCGCACAGAAGTCCCGTGCAGAGACGTTGAATAATAGCAGCAGAATTTAGAACAAACACAAGTTATTCAAAGAAGCTCTTTATTGATATTGAAATAACGATTACATTGGGGCGCAAGGCCAAGATTACAATCACTCAAGCTCACTCTTCTCACATTTTACAAGTTCACTCAGCTCTCTCTCATCTCTCAATTACAAGTCTTGACTCCAGCGGAAGCTTCGGAAGGCGATGTCCATACATTGTGTCCCGTATAAGTCTTTACTCCATGCAGCCGCACGTCTCGAATCGCCAAGGAACTCCGTGCCTCGACGCATCCAAGCGAGCTCCGCGCCACGAGCTTCTACCTGTGCCTGCACATGTAAACTATGTGGGTGTCAGTACTCAACTGTACTGGTGGAATGAGCTCCTCGCCCACCCATACAAACCCAATCACGTTTGATTTACTTTGTGCAACATAGACTTCTTATCGATTGTCTTTCTAATCTTGCCTTAGGATCAGTTTTATGACCGACGCCTTGCTCATTTTTGTGTCTTTATACCATCTCGTGCTAGCAACAACAATGTCGACTCAAACAACGTTAACCTATCAAGTCGTGCTTGCCTTTCGGCCAAAATCAGAGACGCAACTACGTGGTAGTACCCAATTTCCTTACGACCGTACTACAATTCCTTTATGTCGTGCCTCGCAACTCAGTGCGACTCAACCATATCGCCGCCTCGCGGCCACCTTTTGTTATTTTGATCGCCAACTGACCCAATCAAGACTTGTGAGTTAAGTGTCACTCGACTGACTTTGCCTTACGGCAATTTTCGACTTAAACTCAACAACTCAGCCAACTTATGCAGCTTATATGCCGACTCATCTATATGATTGGGTCACTGACTCCTAGAGCCATCGTGGACTCCTCTTAGCTTTTGTTAGACGGGTGCCCCTTTTAGCACAAGGTAGCTAGCCCCGCTGCAAGTCCCCCCTAACCCGTGCCAAAAGCACAGCTAAATTAATTGTTTCCCAATGCCCGCAACGATCCCATGGCCTCGGGTTATCGTGCGGGAAAACTCTCACCTTGTCGACAAGTTGTTTGTCTTCCAATGCCCGCAGCGGTCCCGAGGCCTCGGGTTGCCGTGCGGGAAAACTCCCACTTTGTCGACAAGTTGTCCAATGACCATACAAGACTCCACACAAACTGACGTCTCACACAATCATGCTACCTCTAGTGTTACCATTTCTTTCAGGGCCAAGTTCAATATTTTTTTCTTATGCGACCGCTTCGCCGACATGTAGCCGCGAGCATACTTCTTTCTTATGAGACCGCTCGCCGATATGTAGCCGCGAGGCCTCGTCGACATGTAGCCGCGAGCATACTTCTTTCTTGCCCTATCATTTTACTCAACTCAGGAACAACTATTCACAACACTTTCCAAACTCAATAAATCAACCGTGGCCCGTGCCTTAAAACTCTAGGACCGTGCCATCGTGTCTCAAACCGACTTCCTATCTACGCGACGCTATCTCCCAAGTCATACTTCATATGACGGGCCTTGGGATCGTGGGACTATTTAACTTGACAACCGCAGAAAGAGCGAGACAGCACTAGAAATGACTTAGGTCGATCGGCGTAACTTTACCTAACTTAATCGAGCCTATAACTTGACTCAAGGGACGAGCAAAGGCTATGCCAAGCCTTGCATTATGGAAACGTACATGCTTTAACAAGCATTCACGCAGGCGACGCCTATGACTTAGGCTATTTCATATCTTTGTGTCGAAGACCAACTTTCCTTCTCCCAAGCCACGGGACGAAGGATCGAGTGTCATTTTCAAAGCACGACGTGCACCAACTCTAAGCCGACTGTGGGACATTTTCTATGTTCTAACTCAATTCGGTCCATCGGGACTATTCCCTTAGCTATGTGGATTTGTAGCTTTTATTATTAAGCCTACTTGTGCAAGTTGAAAACACGATTTATTATGTGAAGGCAAAGATGAGGCAAGTTCACCGAAACTACCCCACCTGAGCGAGCGGTCGCCTCGACCGAGCGATGTCTTCCAGCAGCCGTTGTAAGGCTAAGGCCGAACGCCGTCGGCGTTTCGATTTCTCCGATTGACTGAGCGGGACGGGGCACTACATCATACACCACTCAGAAAAAGTTTTGTCCTCGAAACTAACTGAGTACTTACTCCTTGACTTACCACTCGAACGTTCAACGACTCTCGCGCACACTCCTCCTATGCGTTCCCTCAAATCCGAGCCACGCTCGTGCTACCCTCAATCCTTTCTTCCAAGCTTACGGTATCAAATCCTCGACACTTCCCCATTCCTCAAGTCTCACTTGATTCGACGTATCACTTAGTATGGATCGTGCACATATCTTAGGCGTCCCCAAAATACATGCATTTCAACCAAGCCTCGTGATAGAGAATCCACCATCACCACTCGAGTCGGATCGTGCACATATTCGGGCGCCCATGATATACGTGCATGTCAACCGAGACTCACGAGTGAAGCCTTCGTAATTCCTACCACTTCGCACTCGGACGTCTGCCTAACTACTAAGCTATGTCTTTCCGTCAGTATTGGAATCATAGTTCCCAAACAACAATATCAACACTGACCCCATCCTAAGGTCAAACCAAATTGATGGTACGGGGTCTTTCTACCCAAGCTCGCATCACTCCGACTTCTAAACATCGAACATCGATTCCCTACGCACGTCCTAACATTCGTCGCACGGGGTCTGAGTCATTCAGCAAAGCCATCCGACTTCAACTTACGTTCAACCAAATTTTATGACGTATCAATATCGCTCGTTCAACAAACCATCTTGCACAGACTATCTCTTGGAATACGTTCGACATAATCCGCCTATCAATCCTTCCAAGTTAAGCACGCTAAGACACGATTCATCTCTAAACCATAATTCACATTTCATATTTTCTAAGTCATTCATCCCAATTCACGTATTCGATCACGAGGTCATCTGACTTAACAATACATTGTGCCCCGATCTCACGCGAGTCAGATTATCCACGGTGGGCAAAAATCACCATGCACGCTCCCGCGAGATAATCATTCTCATCGAGACGTAACTCTTGTTTTGTGTCTAGACTAATTCATTCTCGATGCACGGATTAGACTTACTCCATCCTCAAGTTTATTCAATCATCAATCGCAAGTCCTATAAATCCTCGAATTCACCTTTGCGTCAAGCCAACAAGTCGAGACAATCAACGTTGCCGCGTCCTGATTTTCCGAGTTCGATCATTCCCGCGACATGAATCACCATGTCAACGCTCACGCGGAATGATCGCCCCCAATCCGACGCAACGCTGTGCGAGACTAGAGTTGCACTCGCGCAAGACAAGATCGTCGATGTTGTGGTTATCCTCGTAACCATCAAAACACAATCATTTTCATCCAACATTAATCTCAATCAAAATCCTAAGCATAGCATCCAACCGAACAATAACACTTGCACGATCGTCTTTTGCCGAGTCAGAGTACCCCCGAGTTATCGCATATCGATCTTTGATACGCCTCAATACCATCGACGATATGCGTAACCTGATGATCTTCCTTTTGCAACCAAATTTCGAGTCGTGCGAATGATGCTATCGTTCGACTGGATAATCTCCTCGACATTCAAATTCAAGTTCGATCATTATCCCTCGAATCATTCACAACATCGATTTTCCCCAAACCAAATTCACGTATCGTTCATCTGTTTATCTTAAGTCATCGACCAACATATTTTCTCAATTCGCATCATTCATTTATCAATCGATCGACATCCCTGAGGCTATCGCATACACCACTCAGGGATGAAGTCATTCAACAATTCCTCAACTTATCATTCGAATCAAAATCGACTACTTCAAATTTTCTGTTCGAACCATTCCTCGAATTCCAAGCACGCTCATCTATATCGCATCGATGTTATTGTCGCTCGATAGTACCCCTATCGATAGCCATCTCACTTTACTCAATCGAGTTCAACTCATTCTCGTCCGACGCAATTCAATTCCCGCACTCGACTTTTCTAAGGTCGACGCAACTTTGGTGTATATGCCCAGCCCGACTTAGCCAACCGTGCTTACGCAAACCATCTTTTGTTTCTTATCCAAAAACTGTTCTCCTATGTTTTGCAAAATAGTTAGACTTATTGTATGGACATCCCGTGGGATAATTGACAGACAGCGCACCAATGATAACACTTTGCGGAAGCATAATTCAGAGTTTGCGGAAACAACGAGTTAAAGAATTCAATCGATAGTCCAAGGACGTAAAGCCGTGCTCTGATACCATTATGTCACGCCCCGCTCCCGTAGGAGTGATCGTCCTCGCTAAGGCGTGATGCCGTACGAGCCTAGATTGCGCTCGTGCAAGGCGGATTCCATAATGGCCGATTTCAGCGGCTGCAACGGGGTCGTCGCACAGAAGTCTCGTACAGAGACGTTGAATAATAGCAGCAGAATTTAGAACAAACACAAGTTATTCAAAGAAGCTCTTTATTGATATTGAAACAACGATTACATTGGGGCGCAAAGCCAAGATTACAATCACTCAAGCTCACTCTTCTCACATTTTACAAGTTCACTCAGCTCTCTCTCATCTCTCAATTACAAGTCTTGACTCCAGCGGAAGCTTCGGAAGACGATGTCCATACATTATGTCCCGTATAAGTCTTTACTCCATGCAGCCGCACGTCTCGAATCGCCAAGGAACTCCGTGCCTCGACGCATCCAAGCGAGCTCCGCGCCACGAGCTTCTACCTGTGCCTGCACATGTAAACTATGTGGGTGTCAGTACTCAACTGTACTGGTGGAATGAGCTCCTCGCCCACCCATACAAACCCAATCACGTTTGATTTACTTTGTGCAACATAGACTTCTTATCGATTGTCTTTCTAATCTTGCCTTAGGATCAGTTTTATGACCGACGCCTTGCTCATTTTTGTGTCTTTATACCATCTCGTGCTAGCAACAACAATGTCGACTCAAACAACGTTAACCTATCAAGTCGTGCTTGCCTTTCGGCCAAAATCAGAGACGCAACTACGTGGTAGTACCCAATTTCCTTACGACCGTGCTACAATTCCTTTATGTCGTGCCTCGTAACTCAGTGCGACTCAACCATATCGCCGCCTCGCGGCCACCTTTTGTTATTTTGATCGCCAATTGACCCAATCAAGACTTGTGAGTTAAGTGTCACTCAACTGACTTTGCCTTACGGCGATTTCCCGACTTAAACTCAAACAACTCAGCCAACTTATGCAGCTTATATGCCGACTCATCTATATGATTGGGTCACTGACTCCTAGAGCCATCGTGGACTCCTCTTAGCTTTTGTTAGACGGGTGCCCCTTTCAGCGCAAGGTAGCTAGCCCCGCTGCAAGTCCCCCCCTAACCCGTGCCAAAAGCACAGCTAAATTAATTGTTTCCCAATGCCCGCAACGATCCCGTGGCCTCGGGTTATCGTGCGGGAAAACTCTCACCTTGTCGACAAGTTGTTTGTCTCCCAATGCCCGCAGCGGTCCCGAGGCCTCGGGTTGCCGTGCGGGGAAACTCCCACTTTGTCGACAAGTTGTCCAATGACCATGCAAGACTCCACACAAACTGACGTCTCACACAATCATGCTACCTCTAGTGTTACCATTTTTTTCAGGGCCAAGTTCAATATTTCTTTCTTATGCGACCGCTTCGCCGACATGTAGCCGCGAGCATACTTCTTTCTTATGTGATCGCCTCGCCGACATGTAGCCGTGAGGCCTCGCCGACATGTAGCCGCGAGCATACTTCTTTCTTGCCCTATTATTTTACTCAACTCAGGAACAACTATTCACAACACTTTCCAAACTCAATAAATCAACCGTGGCCCGTGCCTTAAAACTCTAGGACCGTGCCATCGTGTCTCAAACCGACTTCCGATCTACGCGACGCTATCTCCCAAGTCATACTTCATATGACGGGCCTTGGGATCGTGGGACTATTTAACTTGACAACCGCAGAAAGAGCGGGACAGCACTAGAAATGACTTAGGTCGATCGGCGTAACTTTACCTAACTTAATCGAGCCTATAACTTGACTCAAGGGACGAGCAAAGGCTATGCCAAGCCTTGCATTATGGAAACGTACATGCTTTAACAAGCATTCACGCAGGCGACGCCTATGACTTAGGCTATTTCATATCTTTGTGTCGAAGACCAACTTTCCTTCTCCCAAGCCACGGGACGAAGGATCGAGTGTCATTTTCAAAGCACGACGTGCACCAACTCTAAGCCGACCGTGGGACATTTTCTATGTTCTAACTCGATTCGGTCCATCGGGACTATTCCCTTAGCTATGTGGATTTGTAGCTTTTATTATTAAGCCTACTTGTGCAAGTTGAAAATACGATTTATTATGTGAAGGCAAAGATGAGGCAAGTTCACCGAAACTACCCCACCTGAGCGAGCGGTCGCCTCGACCGAGCGATGTCTTCCAGCAGCCGTTGTAAGGCTAAGGCCGAACGCCGTCGGCGTTTCGATTTCTCCGATTGACTGAGCGGGATGGGGCACTACATTTGTGCCCTCCCTCAACCACGCCTCCATCCCCCCTCAAGGATCGGCGGCCCCTCCCTTTTATTCAGCACCCCGCTCCTCTCTATCTCCCCTACTACCTCACCCTCACCATCCCCTCCCACCGTCCTTCCTCTTGTTCCCCATCGCCGTCTCTACTCACAACCCCACCATGGTCTCCTATAGGAGGTCATAGAGAAAATGGCTGCGCTCTTCTCCGAACAAGGGCCAGTCGGATCTATCGCCCTCTCGGCAGTCATCGACTGCGGAACACTGGGCCTCCTCTATAGCGGTCAAACCTCTCTCGACCCGCACATATTCAAGCCCGGTGATACTATCCATCCTCTCCAAGATGTGGAGGCCTTCGAAATTGCTACAGGTCTCCGATCTGGAGCCGGAGGCGGGTACCTTCCTGGTGAGGCTCGATTCCCCTACGGCCGTCGACCGTGTGATCAGCGATGCGCCATGGAGTATCATTGACGATCTCCTTGCTATTGAGCGATGCGATCTGGGAAAACTACCAGAAGAATATCAATTCCTCTTTGCGGACTTCTGGATTCAAATCCATAGACTTCCTCCAAAATTTCTGAATTGCAAAGCAGTCACAAGGATAGCGGAGGCCATTGGCTCGCCTAGGCCATGCTCTACAGAGAAGAAGCTAAATGGAAAACCAACGCTCGCATTAAGATCCTCATCAACATCTCAAAGCCGCTGAAGAAGACAATAAAGACTAATATGGAGGGCCTCACTGTAAGTAATGTGGTGATAAAATATGAATGCCTTCCCCGATTCTGCACGTTCTATGCCAGAGTCGGACATTCCATCTCCGACTGCAAAAAAAAGAAATGTTCATGTCCTTGATTGGGGAGACTGGACTACTGAGGAAAAAGCTCGGGTTACAGAGCTTCTCAAACCAAGAGTCAAAGAAGATGAGTATCGTGCCTCCACACCAAGAACACCAAGTTATCGAAGTACTCTCAATGTCGGCGCTGACCCACAAATCAACACGGAGAACCATCCCGAGGAGGCGGGGGGTAGTGCCACATTGGATTACCATCCTATTGAAACCATGCAAAACATCAGAGACCCAGCATCAAGCAGTACGGGGCCCAGTACATACGGACGCAGCTTAGACCAGATCCACGAATATCAACATTCATTATATCTACCACCGCATATAAGGGATAACCAACCAACTCCCAAACAACCGGATACCAACAAAGAACATCCAAATCAGAGATTCTCATCAGGACTCCCATTATTAAATGCGACTCCATGCAACACAAACGAGGAAGCACGTGACGGCCTGTGGATGGAGATTGACCACTATTCTCCGCCCACCATAAATCCCCGTCCATGCAAGTCAACCCCCAACCTCACCACCTGTCACTACCACTTTTCTAGCTTGGGGATATTTGGTCATTTTTTAAATTTTGGGAATTTTTGGAATTATTATGTATTATTATAATTTATTAGAATTAATATGATTTTTGGTGATTTTTGGTGATTTTTAGGATAATTGATTTTGGGCCTATAGTTGACTTTGACTTGTGTTGACTAGAAGACTAACCTAGTGACTAATCTAGGTTATGGCCACTTAGTTAGGTTAAGTAACCTTGTTTGATCTAATTTAATGAGGTTTAATTCATTGGAACTAGTTAGGAGTGATTTGGAGTTGTTTAGGCTAATATGGCTTAAAACTTCATAAGTCATGACTTATGGTTCTAACCATTTAATAAAACAACTTAGCCATAGCCTATGTGACTTGGCCCAAAGCCCAAAATTAGTAACCCTAACATTTTGTCCAGCCAACCTAGGGATTCCTCCACTATTTAATCTCTCCTAAAATCTAGGGCTAGCCTCTTCCTTAGGAATTTATTGCAAGAAAAGAAAGAGGTGAGTCCCCATGTTCAAAAATCCCTAGAAAATCCATTTTTCCTCCTTTTTAATCCAAACAAGTTGCAATAGGTTCTAATTATTGTTTTTTGCTGTTGGAATTGGTTGTTCTCAGTTTTCTATCAATTTGGAGGAGTTTCACCATCAAGGAGAATATCACTCATTAGAGCTTTTTGAGAGTTTTGATACATTGTGGTAACTCTCTATCCACACCATAGAATCCTGAGATTTTTGCATCAATAGGGATCCCTAGACCTAATATTACAGTAGGAATAGGAAACCCTAGGTTTTTGTGTCGTTTCGTGTCCTAACAGGACACGTATCAATGTCTTGTTCTTAGTATTTGTAGAAATGCCACTGTGGATTATTTTGTGTTATTTTCGAATAATTTCTGAATGGGAAATTATGTTTTGATGTCGCTTACATGATTTCGAATGACTGGGGTGGTTTCGAGTCGTGTCCGAGTCGCAATGGACTCGCGGACACGGCCCCGCCGCGGCCTGTGCGCGTGTCCTGCTGTGCGGGGCTCCACAGGACACGATACTTGATCACTTGACACGAGATTTGACACACCCCTTGGGGCACTCACTGACACGCCACGTGTAAAATTTTGTGGGCCCATGTGGCATTTTGAGGGAGAATCCTCGACGCACGGAAATTTCACTGCTCTGTACACTGTGCTTATTTGCCACTGATACGGCTCGACACTTTGGACACGCGATACTGTGGGGTCGATACAGGCGCTGAGACACGTGCACCTAGACCTAACCTAGGTTGTACACCACCACGTGTCCCAGTTCGTGTCGTGTCGAGTGCACGACACGCGTGCACACACGCACGAGCATGTGCACACTGCACAGTGCCTGTGTGCACTGTTTGCGTGTTTAATTCAGTTGGACACGTTTGTGTCCTCTTTCTGGGACACAAACACATGGTAAGACATGTGTACAAGTTGTATTTCATTTACCAACCATTAGATTCATGAATTCTTAATTTTTCCTAATTGATTTCTTATTAACCCAAGTTAACTGATACTCGAAATTCCTGTTACATTTCCAGTTTTCACAATTGAGTTTTGTCTGATGTTTTAACCTATTAATCACTATTAAATGCATGTTTTTAAGGCTCTAATCTGTTCTCCTATATGTCATCTGCATGTGTGTCACAATTGAGGTTGAATTGATGGGGTTTTGGGCTCAAATCTGAGAATTTAAGTTTGGGGACTGATAGTTTAGTTTGAATTCAATGTTCCTGTTGTGATATTCCTTAAACTGAGGTTTGAACTGAGGATTTGAATCTGGGAATGAGAAATGGTTCTTTGGGTTTTGTTGTGAGGCTATGATGTTTCTAATATTGTATTAACTTGAGTGAGGTAGATTTGTAGACTGAACTAATAAGCATGAATTGTTTTAATTAAATTCGTGTGTCCTTCACTGATTTTTCCTTTCCCATTATCTGAGCTTAACCCTCATGTTGTCATGTGCATCACTCTTGGTTTTCCTCATGAATATAGCCATTGTCTTCTTGATTTATTCCTGTGAATTATGTGTCTATGCAATGTTGGTTCTTCCTCTTCACAGATAGGTTCCAGAATTCAGAATTTTATAATTCATTAGACTGCCTAATACTACCCACAGCCCCATGTAACATAAGTCCTTGATTCACACACACCACTCACCCCATCACTCAAGCCCTCATGCACACATCCCACACATGTAGACACTACACACACATTGTATTTTCTGTCCCTCCCTCACTGTTTCACACATGCATCACTCTACACACACACTCATACATTTGGACACTTACACTAGTGTCCCCTCTCTATCACATGTGTATATGTATGTAGGTGGACACATAAGTTGTATGGTATACTCATTAGCCTATAGGTTGTATTCTAAGTTATTTCTATATTACATATATGTATATATATTTTCTCTTGTAGATGTGTGATTATATATTATATAATATATATCTATATATATATAATATATATATATATATTATATATATATATAGGCATATGGATATACTAGCCTATAGGTATATAGGGATATTCATATACTTTCATATGTGATAATGGTATAGGTACATATGTGCTTTTGGCCTATGGTGTGTCTATTAGACTAGTGGGCCTAGAATTGACTTGTGTAGTCTAGTTAGACTTAGAAATGGCTTGTTAGACCTAGATTAGACTAGTTAGACTAGTTGACTTAGGTTTGACTTGGTTGACCTAGTTTGACTTTAGGGTTGACCAGAGTTGACCAGAGTTGACCAAGAGTTGACTTTGGTCTAGATTGACCTAGATTCATGTAGTATTCATCGTAGTGCATCTTATTACTATTCTGGACTTGTTGTGACTTGTGCTGTTCTAATAGGAGCCAGACACCACTCCTTGGACAGTACTTTTTAGTTGGACACTCAGATACCAGGCGAGTACATTCTCTGATCATTTCATATCCTGCTTAGAATTATTTCCTGCAGTAGATTACTTTACTTGTACTGTCACGATGGTCACACGGATTGGTACTATATGGATCCTTTCTTGAGATGTTATCCTTAGGGGCATCGGGTACTCTATGTTCTGTGCGTTTCACTTACATGGCGTATCATATGCTTCCTTGGTTCTTTGATCACTTGTGATATGTATTCTCATATCACAGAGTCTTCTTTGAATCCTTATCCCATTTATTGGGTCTATCAGAATCCCCATTTATGGGACTTACACTGTTGGATTACCCCCAGAATCCCTTTTATGGGACTTACACTGTTGGGTTACCCCCAGAATCCCCATTTATGGGACTACTATGTATCGCTGTTGGGTTACCCCCAGAATCTCCATTTATGGGACTACTATGTATCACTGTTGGGTTACCCCCAGAATCCTCATTTATGGGACTACTATGTACCACCCTTCGGGGGCTGTTACATAGCATCATATAACATAACATGGCTGGATCCTTGTGTATTGATTGGGGGTACGGGGGAGTATTACATGTTCATATTGTACTCTGACTCACTAGCCACATGTTAGTTCTCTATTTATTGTAGATATTTCTATTACAGCTTTCTCTCTCTGTTTACATACTGCACTTCTCTCAGTACCTGTATCTTACTTTACTGCATGATTATATCTTCTAACCTGCTATGAACTGTTGAGATGTACTGTACTCGCTCCTGTCCTGACTGGACCTGTTGAAAATATTACAGAGGACGAGGAGGAGGCTGGTGTGGATACCTATTACGGTGCCACCTTAGATGAGATATTGGACCTGGACCATCAGCAGGCCCCACTAGCTGTGGATGACACACCCTTAGACTAGGATGCTTTCATTTCAGTATTTCATGGATGATTGTACTTATTGATACTTGGGATCTGGGATTTGTATTATTTTAGACACTTAGACTTTCTGATGTACTTGGGATTTCCTTTCATTTCAGCAGTTTCATTTATCTATCTATCAGCTATGTTATCATCTGTTTTTCCTTGAGTTTTATATCATATCGTGCTTCTTCTTCCTTAGTTGTGATTGAGTCTACTTTTATCATGTCACCCCCATTCGGGGAGTATAAACTGTTTAAGCTTATATTGCTAGATGTTGTGACCTAGGACAGCGTTCTACCGCCGACACTGCGGCGTAGACTGGATGTACTCACGTCTCGTGCCCTAACTCTAGGGTGCGGGTCGTGACACCACCCATCATCATCAGACACCAACCACAATCATCATTCCATAATAGCTCATCATATGTCCTCTTCAACTACCCCTGGCATAAACTTCCCCACTCCAAATCACATGAACCAGGGGCCACCTTTCCACCATCCCTTAAATATCACCCACAGCACCAAAACCCCCCATTGGCCCGAACACACAATTCCCTTAGCCATCCATATACCAGCAAACTCGCTCCCACTCGCACCATCCTTCCATTATCCCCTCTCCATTGGCTCCCCCACTACAATGACTCAAACCCAAGACGGAGGATTCGTGATTCGTGCGGCTCATCCACACAAACATTCCTGGAAGTGTCGCGCCCGCAAGGCATCAACTCATCCAACTCGCCCAGGTTGCACCGAACTTCGGCCCAAGAAGCGACCTGGCTCTCCACCGTCATCACCCAATCGCAACAAGCGTCCAATGAGTTCCTCTCACCCAAACACCCACAACAAGGTCGTGGTGGCTGACCTACAACAGTCACACGAGCAATGTTAGTGCTCTCGTGGAACTGCCGAGGTATGGGGAATGCCTCGACAGTTCTCACACTCCGCTCATTCCTCACGCAACTCGCCCCTCCATCTTCTTCATCTCTCAGACCATCTCCTCCGCCTCACATACTTCCCACATTCTTCCCTCTCTTGGATACTCTAGTACATTCTCAGTTCCACCAATCGGCCGTTCCGACGGGCTATGGATTGGTTGGGCTGACACAATCAATGCAACTGTTACATTCTTCTCCAACAACTTAATCCTCTTAAGCATCAACGACAGCGAAACCGACACAGCATGGAGTCTGCTCTGTGTGTATGGCTGTCCCAATAGGCGAGACAAATCCCAGCTTTGGAACATAGTGAGGGAGCTCTCCGCAAACATCACCACTCCCTGGTGTTGCATAGGAGACTTCAACGACATATCCCGACCGGAAGACAAGATGGGAGGACGTAAGTTTGATCCCTGTGCTGCAGCCCCATTCAACCGAATGCTGAGCCAATGCGGCCTCATAGACTTGGGATGTTCAGGTCCAGCATTCACCTGGTCTAACGGACGACGTCCGGGATTCAACATCAGAGAAAGGTTGGACAGAGCGTTTGGTGATCCGGATTGGTGTCGCCTACACCCTTATGCAACAGTCTCCATGCTACCCCGATACAACAGCGACCATGCGCCTATCCTTTTAAACACAAGCCATAAGCTCCCGCGTGCAAAAAGGCCACTCAAATTTGAAGCATACTGGATGAACAGTCTGGCATTTGCAGGTGTTTTATCAATCTGGAAGGATAAAAGCTCTCCCAGTGAGCGAACACTTCTCGATAAATTGCACAACACCCTGGCAGGATTGCAGAAATGGAGCAGAACTGAGTTTGGAAACATCAAATCCCGCATAGCTTCCCTCCATCAAGAACTCACTTCTATTCAGACAGCTGAAATATCAGAGGCGAATGTGCAAAAGGAGCAGGCTATTAGCAAGGAACTCAACGACCTGCTCGCTCTGGAGGAGGCGTACTGGCAGCAGCGGGCCAAATGCAAATGGATACAAAATGGAGACAAATGCACCACCTACTTCCATGTCAAAGCCACTGTGAGAAGAAGGCGTAATGATATCCGCTCCCTTCTACTTCCATCTGGAGAATGGACCTCTGACCCCTTGCAGATCTCCTCTGCCATCATCGAGCACTTCCGCAACCTATTAAGAGAGGATCATACTCATCCGATGGACGCATCCTTCACCATCACTCATGCGCCTGTGCAGCCTGAAGAAGGCCAAGGGATTGGTGCGATCCCCACTAGAGAGGAGGTTGAAACTCTATCAAGAGCATGGGCGCGCTCAAGGCTCCTGGACCCGATGGCTACCCAGCTATATTCTACCACAAAAATTGGCAGATCGTGGGGGATGAGGTTACCAATACAGTTCAACAAGTATTTGCCTCGGGGAAATTACCGCCTAATATGAATCATACGCACATTGTCCTCATCCCGAAACGAGAAAATCCAGCCACCCCAGTGGATATTCGTCTTATCGCGCTCTGCAATATGACATACAAGATCATATCAAAAATTATTACTTCGAGGATCCGACCACTTCTCGAAAAACTCATATCCCCTACGCAGAACGCCTTCGTCCTGGGACGACACATAACTGACAACGTCATTATTGCGCATGAGATTTTTCACGCCATGAAGCACCTCCCGAAGAAAACAAACTCCTTCGCGCTTAAGATCGACATGTCAAAAGCATACGATAGAATCGCTTGGCCCTTTATTAAATCTGTTCTGCATGGAGTCGGGATCCAAGGCCATGCCAACGACCTCATCATGCAATGCATCTCTACGACAAGTTTCTCTATCATCATCAACGGCTCACCGGTGGGGAGATTTAAACCAAGAAGAGGCATCCGACAGGGGTGTCCGATGTCCCCTTACATCTTCATCCTATGCTCCGAAGTGCTATCCAGACTCTTCTACAACTATGAACGAAGTGATCTATTTCATGGCATCCGACTCAACCGATATGCACCGTCCATTTCGCATTTGTTTTTTGCTGATGATCTACTCATTTTTGGACAGGCCAAACTCTCATTCCTAAGCGCGATTCAGGACATATTAAACATATATGCAAAGTGGTCTGGTCAATTGATTAATTTCAACAAATCCTCCATCCACTTCAGCAAGCATGTCCCAGCACAAGTTCGCAAGGATATGGCATCAGCGCTCCAACTTGAAACCATGTGCAGGCAAGATAAATACTTGGGTCACTATCTCCTTCTACCCAAACGAAGCTGCAGCACGTACGCACACCTCATCGACAAAATGAGCAATCGACTTCAAGGGTGAAAGTCTAAACTCTTGTCCCATGCCGGTCGAGCAGTGCTCATTGAATCGACGTTGGCCTCAATCCCTATATACTATATGTCGGCGTATAAAATTCCTAAAGTTGTCACTGACAAGGTTGCGCAACACCAACGATGCTTCCTGTGGGGTCATGGGACCGAAGAGAAGAAATTTACTTTATTTCCTGGGACAAATTCACAAAGCCTAAACGTGAAGGAGGGCTCGGCTTCAGGAACCCAGTATGGGTTAATGAATCTCTGATTGGTAAACTCATATGGAGATTTTTAGAGCAACCGCAACAGCTGTGGGTTCGTCTATTGAAGAGTATCTATCTACAAAACGTAACCTTTTGGAATTGCACAAAGGGAAGACGAGCCTCGCCGACTTAGTCAAGCATGCTCGACAGCCAAAAATATGTGGAAGATAACTTCTGTTGGAGGATACGAGGAGGGTGGGTCGACATTTATAAGGAGCCATGGATTCCTAGTCTACCGGGCTTCAGAATTCTATCTCCCTGCACAAATGACACAGGTCCCAGACTCGTAAGAGAACTGATGATCCCAGGAACCAGAGCTTGGAATGAGCCGCTCATCAACTCCATGTTCACAAGCTCTGAGGCCAATGCTATTCGCTCAATTAGCTTGAGTGGCGACGACGGACCAGATAGCCCTATCTGGACGTGCACACGGAATGGACTCTTCTCCTCCAAGTCCCTCTATGAGACCATTCGCAGACTTGCCCCTGGTCCGTCTAATACTGGCATATCTTTCCCATGGCAACGGCTTTAGAAGACGACCAACCTTCCGCCACGAGTTATAGTCTTCATTTGGTGCCTACTGCACAACGCACTCCCCCTCATGCATGCCATCAATAAACGGGTACCCAACATCCCCCGCAGTGCCCGTTCTGCTTCTCCACCATGAAGACACCAACCATTTGTTCCTGCACTGCAAAGTTGTGCGAGCGTGCTGGTTTCTTAGTCCATTGGGGATTAGAGTGGAAGAACACTTGGACCTACATCACCTATTAGAGTGCTGGATTACTGATCCGTCCACGTCCGAAGCGTTCCAGATGGGAGCTGTCATACTTTGGAGCATTTGGCGGGCTAGGGGGATTGTGTTTTTCGACACATTAAGCCGAACCCCAAACGCATCATCGACTTAGCCATCAGTATGCTCAACTCCTACTCTGGCCGAGGACCTGAACATAATACGAACCTGCAGGAGCTTCGCAATGCAGCCTGTATAGACTCGTCATGGTCGGCCCCAGCTATTGATAGCATCAAAATCAACGTAGACAGTGCGACAGGCCCCTCTACTATTTCAGCTGCAGCAATCGCACGAGACTCGGGTGGACAGTTCCTTGCAGCGATGACTTGGCACTCCCCATACCTCTCCTACACAGAACAAAGCCTTACAGCCGAATTGCATGCAATCCGCTTAGGGCTCCAACTGGCACTTCATTGGCCCAACAGAAAGATTATGGTAGAAGGAGACTCTATCAGGCTCAAAGGATATTCTGTGGCAAGTACAAACTCACTCCTTGGATGCTGCAGGATCTCGTCAATTCCATAAGCGAATCTATACCATCAGAGAATCCCCCAGTCTTCTGCTTTATTAGGAGACATGGCAATAGAGCAGCTCATAACCTGGCAGAATTTGCCATGATCAATAAGTGTTCTTCATATTTTGATACTCCACCTGATTGTATCAATCAGGTCTTAGTCGAGGAGACTCCTCCGAATGTATCGCGTTTGATTTATCAATAATAAAATCATTCTCCTCCTTCACCTCCTTCAAAAAAAACCACCATTTTGTCTTATTTAATTATTTATTATAAAAAATTATAATAAAGACGGTCGCTCCATATGAACATGTTCATGGCCGGGCCTCAGTGGCAGTCCTGGTCCAGGACATGTTGGACGACGGTCCAGGACACAAAGACTAAAGGAACACCAACATGAGTGTATCTAGAATAGAATAAAATATACTATGTTTTATCCATAAATTAAAAGAAATGTGCTATAGTGGTTATCATGATAGACTTATACATTAGAGGTCTTTAGTTTAAATCTTGGTGGTAAAAAAACTTCTTTAAAAAAAATTGATTTCAATGCAAGAACTAAAGATGACATCTTTAAATGATCCAATATCCAAATTGATTTCAATGAAAGAAATTCTTTTAAAAAAATTCAGAAAGTTTTATAATTCATTGGTCGATTGAGTTACATGGATCTTCAATGCTGAGAAAAAACTGAGAAAGAAAAGATGACTTGATTCTACTTCCTAAAGGCACATCACGGACTTTGATAGGCTTCTTGACTGCATATATTTGGTTCCAAGAAAAAACTTCAATAGAGCAACTAATGGGAAATTTGTGAAAGGCTAAACTTAGATTTCTGTAATTTTGTGGGATTCCAACAATCTTGCGTGCAACAAGTGATTGAATAGTAAACAAAGGGTCTCTAGAGTCATCTTTTATACATACCAAAAAATTTAGCACACATGTATTTCTCCAATTCCTGGCTATGTCCCAGAGGAGTAGATATGTTGTCCCCAAAACTGGTGTGCCCATGATATCCCCTCTCCAATAAATAGAACACATTTTTATTTAAAGAGCTCAATAATTATGGATATGAAAAGTTATTTTTATTTAAAGAACTAAACAGTTATGGATACAAAAAGAATTGTGGATACGAAAAGTTTTTATTTAAGGAACTAAATAGTTACGGATACAAAAAGTTGTATTTATAGGAGAGGAAACAGGATGGCACATCAAGTTTGGGAACAGATCTGGTCGTCCCAGGTGCTTCAAACATACACTCTCATTGTTTCAGTCTTTCAAGATAGGATAAAGATTGGATAGTCATTTAAATACCAAACCCCCATATACACTATACACGACGCAATATATACCATACACAACGCATCTGAGAGAAAATTGTGAAATATGATTTCCTCCTATTTTTTAGGCAACATAACCCTCTCTTCCGTGTGCAGAGACAATTGGAACACTTTTGATTGAATTGCCATTAATTCATATGGCAGCATCCATTGCCGTTGAATGGCGCATCGTCAAACAGCAAAAACCGAGACTCTAGCCAAGTAAAATCGTGAAGTATCCAATGTGTTGCAACAATGCACAATTAAGTAAAATCTTTATGGCGTTACAATTAGCAATATCAAGTTCGTTCTAAATAACATTAACAAATTCTGACCAACTGTTCATAACATTAACACACTCGGACCAATTGTTCAGAGTCCGGCACACCACAAGAATAATGATTCCTTTTGGGACACTGGTTTCGAATCTCCGGTAAAGTGCAAAAGCCTGGATTACTGGCTTCTTGCAGCTTAAGATACACAGAGACGAGTTTCATAACCTGCATCCTTTGACTAGATAACTTCGACTAGAAAGTGTTACTACCTCCTCTGTTAACCTTTCCCACCCTGGCAAAGATGGCAAAGATGAGTACAAATCAATATCAACCAGGGCATGGGTTAATCTATCACATAATTCAAAACTAATAAACTGGAACAAATACGAAGTAACAAATCCTATACAAAGTTTCTTCCTTTAAGACTTGACGGAACTCGAAGTTATATTCATTCTACGAATTTTCTTTTTTTCGTATATCACTTCAGGTTGGGAAGTTTATGTAATCTTAGTTCCTTCAAACGCTAGTCATAGTTCCTTCAAAACCCCAGTAGCTAGAGGTGGAAGCTGGTACAGATTTGGGAAGAACAGCAACGAAGGATCATTCATATTTGAGGAAGAGAGAATCTAAAAACAAAAGCATCTTTCTTTATTAAAAGAAGTAACATGGGACAATAAATTTTAAAATTTTAAAAGGGCCATGGAAGTACACCTCTTCCTACATTTAGTAAAATTTTTGTTGTTATTTTAAAAGGGAAATTTGTGTACAGGTCCCACGAACATTTTGAAATGATGTGAAAGTAGTTGTAGAATAGTCATTTAGTTTAGGGTCCCTGGATCATAGTACAATCCTTATTATTTATTTAAAAAAAAGTTAAAAATAATGAAAAAGATGCTCTTTGTCCCTCAGTTATTCAGTGGGTCATTCTTTTAGTTCTAACTTCTCTCCCCTCTCCCTCACGATTTATTTCTCTCCGGTCCCCCCCCCCTCCTCTCTCTCATTCCCTATCCCACTCCAACTATCTCTCTCTCTCTCCACTGTATCTCATATTCTCTCTCCTAATTCTCTTAACTAATTATCTCCCTCCCTCCCACCCCATTCTCTTCTCTCCCCCGAATTATCTCCTCTCTCTATATATGTATCTAAAATACACATTATCTGTCTCTGTGCAAACAATATTATTCGAATTCATAATCTATTCTTTTAAGAAAAATCTCAACAACTAGGCTAAGTAACTTTTGGTAACAAGATAACACAATAGATATACTATTTAATAACACATTATGTTTGTTACAAAAACTTGACAAAATTAAAAGGGAAGGAGAAGAGAGAAAAGGGGCGGATGGAGATAATTAAGAGAGAGAGAGAGGAGAGAACTAAGAAAGAGAAAGGAGAGCAGGAGGATGAAAATAGGGAGGGGGAGAAGCGTGCAAAGATAGAAACAAAAAAAGGGGCACTGAATTAATGAGAGGCTAAGGGTGTCTTTTTCTTATTTTTACAATTTTCTAATGAACAATAAATATTTTGTACTTTGATTCAGGACCCTGAACTAAACGGATTTTCTATAACACATTTCAAATTTATTAGGGACCTATACACAAATTTCCCTTTATAGCACTAGCAACAATTCTGGGTAAAAGTTCCAGAAGTAAGCTCATTTCATTTTTAGCTCAATATATGTGTCACCTTCCTCGGAAAAAAAAAAGTGTTATCCAATCTCCTATTAGCAACTTGAGGGAACTAGGGATGATTACGTAAGTCCATAGTGCATCTGGAACAAAGGCCAGTTCAACAAAAGCCCCCGAATCTCATCTCAACAATCAACATCTAAGAAGCATGGACACTCCAAAATTCATGATGTGTTTGTGTCATGTCGGACACACATATCGGACACTCTGAAATACCTATGTTGCATGGACACGAATTCAACACGTTTAAGACACGGCGACACGGATTCAACACCTATTTTGGTGGGCCATAGTGTATTTTGAAATATTTGTGCGTGTCCAATACTTGTCCGACACAACACGGCATGAATTTCGGAGTGTTCGTGCTTCTTAGTTAAATACACTAGGACACCAAAATAGAAGTTGAATTTGTCAATCCGTGTCTGAAATGTGCCATGTCGAATATATGCAACATAGACCAAAATCTCTTTAAGGGCTAAATGATGGGAAAAGAATCAACAATAAATTACAACAAAAACATTTGTCTGTTATTAGCATAAAAAGTAAATGTACACCTCGATCAATTGAACTCTAAGAGTGAAGGTGAGAGCAGACACGTGTTGCTATCACTTAATATTAAAGGACGATTTTGACATCATTGTTAATGGAAGAGGAATATTCCTGTTCATGTGAGAGTAGAATTGGGTCTCAAACCTTTTCAATTGAGCTTAAGTCCAACAATTTGGCGGATCAACATGTTGGAACCCAACCCGTAAAACTTGCTTAAGTGGCTATTATCCAAAAAAAATATGGCAGGGGACACGGTTGGAGAGAAGGATGGTTGGGTCTTCATCGAGTTTCCGATGGCAGGAACGATGACGGATCCTCCAGTTTCCGGCAATGGATTTGCAATAGGAGCGATGAGGTGGCAAGGCGATAGTACTCAGCAAATAGGTCTTCGGGAATCACTCTGAGGATGTTGTTGGAGAGTGGACTTTGGAAAGCTAGGTTAGGGTTTGGGAATTCAATAGCTTTGGGCTTGGACCAAGTTTGGGGGGAGGAAATGTTAAGAGTACAAAGTTGAGGTTGTGGAGAAGGAGTGAAGGAGATGCAGAAAGGTAAGGATCTGATACAGTGAGGAGGGAGTAGTTTGTCCTTTTTGGGAAGAGTAACATTAGTTGGAGTAACAATAAGAAGATAGGAGATTTTGGGAAAGAATCCTGAAACTTGTTCTCTTCTTTTAATTTGGGCTTTATGCATATAAATCAACATTACTTTTAGGTAAGTTTCACAAATCACTCATGATTTATCTATTTTGTTTTTTTTTAATATTTTTCATTGTTTTTTTTTCTTGTTTGTATCTGAAATAGAGTCCGATAGGGTCCAATTTGGGTGGATGGGTCCAGATCCAACCATTGATTTTTTTATGCTGCACAATTGTGTAGGCACTCCCTAGTTTCTTTCAAAAACTAACTCATCGTACTTCCCAGGTTTTGGGCTGGTAACCACATGTTCCCATAAAGTGTTCTTACTTGGGCCAAGACATCCCATAAAGAATAATATACTTACCAGAGGGGGGGGGAGGGAGAACCCAAGAGATAAAGTAGTGAGAGATCACCAGAATACAGATTGGAGATTGGAAACTGTTGTGTTAGCAGAGATATCTGTACAGAAAAGGAAAGAGTAGTGTTCTCAACCTCTGACGGTATCTATGTTCCAGCGTCCTAAACCTTAATACTAAATGGCTTCTCACTTCAGGATGGATTTCTAAAACAGTTCGAGTCACAAGTGGTTTAACGTTAACATACCTGTTTAATCATCAGAGAATCACACCATTAGCCCAAACGTAAGTTGTTACTATTTATTAATCGGCTTAGATGGATCAACCTATTTATGACTCGCGACTTTTTTTTAGGCATGACCAAACATTCCTCATATACCAGGATAGTGGATTGCGTGTAGAGTTGCCATCTTTGGCTTTAAGTTCACTCCTTTAGGGTATCCCATGTCATCTGTCCCAGGCTTACCCAGTGACTACTCCAAGGTACGGAAAAAGGAACCACTATGTGCAAAAGCATCTTTAAATAAATCAATCAAGAGTCAAGGTTTCCTTTAAATAACAAGTGGACAAAATGATAGACTCACAACTAAAACTACAACAACATCTATACCATTTGAAAGATTTCCATTAACCTAACATACGATAATGTTTCACATTATTACATATCTCGTCTTGCGGAATGTTTATGCCATTCCCCTCCACTCTTTGGCATAATATGTCATAGAGATGAATGACATTCCCTTTAGCAAATTGTATTATCTTACCTCTTCAGTCTAGAGAAACAGAACTTGGAAGGAGCACCTCATCTCATATGAATGAGTTTAACATGCATAACCAAAAAAGTAGGTCTACCAAGTGGATCTTCAAGTTCCACGGCATGGCCCTTTCTTGTTCATAGCTACATTTTGTTGGAATTTGGCACCAAACTACAGGGCGGACGTCAAATTGACAGAAGTTCATAAAATCTGTCACTTCTGTTATAGAACGTTCTTATTTTCCAAAGTGGACCCATTCTGATTAGAGAAGGCTCGACTGATGATGAGACTAGATGACGTGTGATATCCGGACCTGTATTACACTGATCAGAAACACTTTTATTACCTATTTGAAGGGTCATGCTCCACAATGAGGCACTTAGCACTTACTAACATGACATGACAAGTCATATTTCCTATTTTGGTTAGGAATTATGATGGGAACAAATTTTAGGAACACCGTATCTTGGATTTTGTTTGAAATAGACATTATCCAAATTTGTCTTGCTCAATCTATTGCTACGCCATCATGAGGGGGTTATTTGGATTGCTACTTCTCTTATTAATTCATCGAATTCAAAAGTTAAAGCGGAAACCATATCACAAGGTCTTTGGTTGGCCCTCAACAAACCTATGTTATCTGGAATCTGTGTCGGGTACGGGTGCATATCCAAGAGTCGGGTACTTCAAATTCATAATTGAAAGGGACACATGGACTCGGCTAAAAAGGATCCAAATTTTGGATGCGGGTACGGGAATACGTCTCTCTCTCTCTCTCTCTCTCTCTCTCTCTCTCTCTCTCTCTCTCTCTCTCTATATATATATATATAATATATATATATAACTGATCAAGTACCATTTAAGATGACATGCAATGTCACATTAAACCCGCATGCCAACAAACTCATCTCTTTTCTTTGGCATATTCACCACATTAAATCTGCATGCCAACACATTCACCTCTTCCTGCATTAACACCCTTGATTAACAAGTAACAACATTTGGACCCTTCAGCTCCCGAAGAAATAGGGTGATGACTATTGTCACTAACTCCTTTTTTCCAAATAATTTTTTTTTTCATAAATGAGCCTACTACTCCCAACATACAATTGACAAGAACTCCACCTTCTGCAAAAATAATTCCTTCCCTGTCCCAAAGAACTTTATGGCAATTGTCAATAACACTTTTCCTTGACAGCTGACATAGAGTTCTCCAAGGATTTCTAAATGGAAACTCCAGCTCTCAATAACTCTTCTTCTTCATATGTCAAGTACAATTGTTATCATGGAGGATCCGATCCGGATTCAGTACCCGTGTCATGTCGGGTGGACACTAGTACTTTGCCCTAAAGTGTCGAGTGTGGGTAACATAGCAACAACACTCATTTCTCGCTATCACGGGATACAGTTGTCCGAATTGCTACTTCTCTTATTAAATATTAATTCATTGAATTCAGAAGTTAACACAGAAACCCTAATGCAAGGTATTTGGTTGGCCCTCACATTGCAATCTACAATAAATACAAGTAGTTGTTGATGCCCTCAACATCACTAAATGGATCCAAGAGCATGTATAGTCCCTGACACTTTTCTCATATGATACACAAGTGTTGTGCTATTTTACATTCAAATCCTCGTATTACTGGAAATCATATCTCAGGTAGTACTAGAAATTGCGGCAACGGTGACATCTCATCATCTGTTTGGCAACTGGTCATACTGTTCATTTCAGTCGGTGGTGGACCTGCACATGGCGAGCGGGAGCATCCGCCCCACAGGATTTTTATGTTTGCTTCCGTAAAGTACTGACCCTGCCCCCTCTCGTTTTTTTAATGGTTTTGCCCAATCACAGGAAATAGTTAGTTAACATTAAAATATTTAATTATTTATAGATAACAAACACCCAATTCTAAATTTTACACTTATTCAATAAGAGAAGGTATTTCAAATTTTACACTTCTATAAGAGAAGATATTTCGTATGAAACTTTTGAGATTATGGATATTCCTTCCCTCAACTCCACATTATTCCCTATTTTTGTTTCAAGTCTCGTTATGTATATCTCACTCACACAATGACAGTAGGGATGATATTTACAAATAGGCTAATATCTATCAAATTGAACAAGTTTAAGAAAGATAGTTATTCTTGATGAAAATAAATTAGCATTCCTATTAAGTTAAGATTACCCATCTACAAGGTTGTAAAAATCGCTAGTCGGCCGCTAGTCGGTTCGTGGGGACTACGGATCAATCGGACTACTCGGGGACTACTTGGGGACTAGTCGTTAGTCGGTTTAGAATTTTTAATGAATATATATATATATATATTATATATATTATATATATATATATATTGCATATGTTATAAAAATATTTTAAATGTTAATTGTTGAACTTTTAATTATCTCAGACTACAGTGCATTTTCTTATTCATTATTTTGCATAAATTTCTATTTCGATAAATATTTAAATAATATTTAACAACTTACTATTTTGCACGGAGAGTTACAGCCGCAGTAGCAAGCAAAAGCAAAAAAAGTAACAAGCAAAAATTAAAAAAGAGCCACAACAACAGCAGCAAAGAGATAACAAAGCAAAAGTAAAAATAAAAAAAGAGTAGGCTAGTCACTTTTTTCAAAAATAGAAAAAGGCAGCAACAAAGTAAAGAGTCGACGACGGCTGCCTTGACGAAGTCGACGGCAGCCTAGACTAGTACCAATTTAGCTAATTTTGGATGGATCAGCCCTTAATCGAGTCGACGGTGGCCGACAAGTGACTAGTAGGGGACTAGCCCCTAGTCGAGTCGGCGGCGGCCGACTAGCGACTAGTCGGGGACTAGTCGGCCGCCTAGAGGGATTTTTACAACACTGCCCATCTAGACGGCACGGACAAAGACAGGAGACATGGTTAGCGTCGGTTGAGCAGGACTTCCGTACGTGTTGAGGGTGATTCGGGGTGTTGAGAGAGATTCAGAGTGGCATGGGATCAGATAAAAATGACAGCTATAGTTATAAGAAATGTACCGGATAATGAGGTGTAGTCGGAGGATTTGTTTGGGTGGTGGTGACGGGGAGGAGTCGTTCGGATTTTCTTGCAATTTTCCTCAATTTTAAATTTACCAACATGACAGGACAAGTCATATTTCCTATTTTGGCTACGAATTATGATGGGAACACCATATAATGGATTTTACTTTGAAATAGGCATTATCCAAAGTTGTCTTGCTCCTCAACTTGAGCTACTGCTGCGCCATCATGAGGGTTGGGTTATTCAGATTGCTACTTTTTTTTCAGATTGCTACTTGTCTTACTAATTCATTGACTTCAGAAGTTAAAGCAGAAACCATATTACAAGGTCTTTTGTTGGCCCTCAACAAACGTCATTGCTCGCCATCATGAGGTAGAATTGTCCAAATTGCTACTTCTCTTATTAAATATTAATTCATTGAATTCAGAAGTTAAAGAAGAAACCATAATGCAAGGTATTTGGTTGGCCCTCACATTGCAATCTACAATAAATACAAGTAGTTGTTGATGCCCTCAACATCACTAAATGGATCCAAGAGCATGTATAGTCCCTGACACTTTTCTCATATGATACATAAGTGTTGTGCTATTTTACATTCAAATCCCCATATTATTGAAACTCATATCAGGCAGTACAAACAATTGCGGCAACCGTGACATCTCATCATCTGTTTGGCAACTGGTCATACTGTCCATTTCAGTCAGTTGTGGACCTGCACACGGGCGAGTGGTAGCATCCCCCCCCCCCCCCCCCCCACCCACCCCCCCCCCCCCCCCCCACCCCACCCCAACTGGATTTTTTTTGTTTTGCTTATGTAAAGTACCGACCGCACCCCATCTCGTTTTTTTTTTTCCTTTTTTTTATGGTTTTTCCCACTCACCTTAAATTTATGGATAAAGTCGAGGAGGAAATAGTTTGTTGACATTAAAATATTTATAGATAACAAACACCCAATTTTAAATTTTACACAACTTCCATAAGAGAAGATATTTCGCATGAAACTTTTGAGATTATGGAAATTCCTTCCCTAAAGTCCACACTATTCCCTATTTTTGTTTTATGTCTTGTTAACTTGTATAGGCAGCTCTTCACTTTTATGATCTTATCCTCCAAGCCTATTAAAAAATGCATTTCGGAGTTGGACCTAGTTTTATTAAAAAGATTATTTTGTTTTCTGGGTGAACCAATCAGCTTTCACAGGCTACTCTTTCAAGAATCACAGGTATTTTTCTCCTCTCTCTTTTATCATCCGAGTAATATAATTCTTATTTGTTAAATACCGATCAAATTATGTTATTGATCAATTGTTCTAAAAAATTCTTAGATGTGGTCAAATAATTATAAATTCATACTTGATAATTTTCTGTTACTAGCATTTAGTACCTCAACGACATTTCTTAGGTTACCCCCACCCCACCACACACACACTAATTCAAATAATTATTAATTTAAACGACCAAGAGGTAGCTAAATGTATCTGCATCATGTGATTTGTCTTCCAGTGATTGACAACTTAACAGAAATGGCAAATGTATAAGATATACACAGAACAAATTATTATTTTATATAATGATATATAGAAGGATGTGTAACCCAAGAGTTTACTTGGGAACACATCAAGCATCCAGAATCTGATGAGGCATTTCTCTCGCAACTGTTCCTAGAAGAAATTAAAAATGTAACATAACACCTTTTCCTAACATATTCAAGTTTTGCTATTCAGAAAGCAAAAATTGTCATGCTTAATAGTTCACATATATGCTTGCTTCAATTAACAAATATAATATTGAACATTCATGTCTTAAGGAGTAAGCAAGATTCATTGTCCTCTATAGGGTTCAATAACAATATACTAGTGACTAACCTTTTTAGCAGGAGTTCCTGGTCTCAACAGATTGTTGCCAAATCCAAACTTACCTTTCTTATCTGATGGTTTTAAGATCTGAAATGAACATGTCAAAGTATCATCAACGCTCATCACAGCACCAGCATTGTCAAATTCTCCACAATAATTTGGTGCCGAAAATATTGTCACTAGCTGGCGCTTTGCAAAGAACTCATAACCATCTTCCACAACCTGTTCAAATCCAAAATTAAGCCAATTGTTCCAAATAATACACTTGCCAGTGAATTACAATATATACACATGTAAATTGTCAGAGAGATGTATTAAGACTGACATTATCAGTTCCATCAAATAGACATAGGACCTAACACAAGTATGGACCTAAACTACAACCAGTCATTTCAATCTCGTAAATAGCAGATGAGATGAAAGATTGAAACATGAAGCAGAGAATGAATCTATTCCATTGAATTGGCTTATTTAAGGACAACGGGCTTGAGGAAACTAGCCAATGATGATTATCTATTGGATTTTAGGTATCAGCACTAGACCAAAAAAGGGTTAAATATCTATAGATCATCTGGATATAACTCAAGTCCAAGAAAGTCAGTGTTACTGTTTGCGGTACCTGGTGAGCACGACAAATTAGCTCCAAATTCATCTTCTCAAGAAACTCAGAGACCGTGTCAGGCCCAAAGGTATAAGAGACGCCTCTGTCATTTTCCCCCCAACCTTCAATATCTTTATCAGGGTCAGACCATAGCAGATCACAGAGAAGGCCTTGGTCAGGAACATCCACTGGGCGAGTAATATTTCGTATTTGATCCAAGTTGTTAAGAGTGGGTGACAGCCCCCCATGCATGCAGAGTATTTTTTCATCAATTAGTGCAGCTACTGGAAGGCAGTTAAAACAATCAGTAAAAACCTTCCATAGGCGGACATTAAACCTTCTCTTGCACTCATCATAGAATCCATAGATACGGTTAATGGAAGCACACTCATGGTTACCCCTCAAAAGAAAGAAATTCTCTGGGTACTTAATCTTGTAAGCAAGGAGAAGACATATGGTCTCTATGCTTTGCTTGCCACGATCGACATAGTCACCTAGAAACAAATAATTTGCCTCCGGGGGGAATCCACCATATTCAAACAACCGTAGAAGATCGGAATACTGGCCGTGAATATCTCCTGTCAATTACAAAACAAACATGGAAAATACAATGTCAGCATTGGAAAAGCATATATATATAACTATATAAACACGTAAACATGAACTTGTGTTTGGGTGGGTTGGTGGAGGTTGTGAGGGGGTTGATATTATTTTCATGAGACTTCTAGAAGGATGTCATTACTAAAAACTCTCTCTTTTTTTGTGTCCATTTCTTGTGGGTCCCAGCTCGGGACCGTGACCGCTCCGCAGCCACCCAGCCATCCCGTGCCCAGGGGAGGGCTCGAACTTAACCACTTGGGCTAGGGACCTGGGACTCATTACTAAAGACTCGTGTTGTATTTTCATTAGAGATAGTGTCCGAATTTCTAAACAATCGCTTGCATTCACAATTTTTTTGGTAACTTTATCAAGATTCTAATTCCTAAACAATCCTTTACTTAATACCCTTTCTAAGTTTGTACCAGTGGTATAGTCTGCCTGCCACTGAACTAGTGCACTCAAATGAAAGGTCACACCGGACACTTTGTCGCCCTATTTATTTCAATATTTATAAACCACTGATTCAGGAGGACGCGGCTCTCGTTCACACTATTCAAGGGACCAATAAGGAGAGTGAATTTAGTCTACCAACATCCATGCCTTTGAGATATCTAGTATATTGATAGATGTCATAATACCATCAGAAGACAACCAATCAGTAAATGTGTCTAAATTTTGTATTTATAAAAATATTTCAGCTTTCAATATTCCTTTTGACCGACACTTAGAAGCATTAAAACGTAATTACATTCTATCTTTATCCCACACTACAAGAGGAAAACAAAAGTTTTAACAAGATATATATGAGTGATATCATTTGGGATACCGCTTCAACGTGGTAATGTTTCCATTTTCTGTCATTTCCCTAAACACAGAGTACAACAGGAAGGTATCCAACAATTCCACTTGACTCCAAATAACAATTACTTGAGAACCTTTCGCCGCACAAACCTTTAAAATCACCGATAATTAAGATTATGGGTAAGGTTAAATTAAGGAAGAAGATGCAACATAACTCTTCCTTATCCCCTTTCTTACAAGCACTCAATAAGATCATCAGCCTTAAAGTAACAAGATGTTCTGAATTTAAACATACATCGGGGGCATCCGACAGGTTACAGATACCAAACATGAGAGTACAAAAAGAAAATTTAGCAATTTCCTTGACACGCCCACCATACCCTACCATTTCTCGATGTTAATGTCACGTTTGGGAATAGAGTTGGAAGATATATACTAAAAAAACTGTGGAATTAGGGGGTGTTTGTTTTTTTTCACTAATCATAGGTGTGACACTAATTAGAGGTTTGGTCCCACTTCGCTAACTAGAGCCTCTAATTAGTGGTTTCTAAAAGTTGTCGTCTAATTAGTGGTTATATGTTTGTTTTTCAATGTCTATTTAGACATCAATTTTTTTTTGTATTCTTATTATTATAAAGTATATGAAAATAAAATTTTTGCTAATGTTGTCAAAAAAGTTTCAATAACATCTTTAAATTGAATTTATATCAAAATAACTTCATTAAAAATTAGGTGAAATGTCATACTCCTAGACTATATCATGCAAGTCGAAGCGATTAGAACATATCATAAACAAGTCTCTTACCACTATCAACAACAATTACAGCATCAAAAACAGTAAAACTAGATTAATCTCTTAATTTAGTGTGTAATTCCGTTGTAATTTGATCACGCAATTCCTGAATAAATTGTTGGTCTTTCTTTGTATTTCTTTCTTTTTAGATTTTATATCACAAGTGTTAAAGACATAAGGAAAAAAAATACTAAATTTTCTACGGGTTATAATGTTATGCCTACCTCCAATTAGAGGTTGGGTTGCAAAGAAAGCTGCAGACTATTGTTTTCTCTTTCGGAGCCTCTAAGTAGTCGTCAAGCTCTAATTGAATCTAACTATATGCAAAAAAAAGGGCATGTTTTGTGGACCCATCTCTAGCTAGACCCAATTAGTGATTCACCTCTAATTAGAAGTAAAAAACAAACACCCCCTTAGGCCCCCAAACTTCAAATAACTCAATTTTGGAGGACTCGTGGTGGTGGTTTGCAATTAATGAAACTCCTATTTGTAACTTCCCAAACGTCGTCCAAAACCGGAGTTAACAGAACTCCAGTCTGATTGGTTTTGTGAAACTCCATTTTAAACTCACATTTCTTCTTCCTTTCTTACATACTCCAATACTGCTTTCAAACTCCCAATATTCCCTAACCTAAAAAAATTAACTCCAGTTTTCTCAATAGAGTTTCATCTTTTCAAAACTAAAAAAACCGCACTAGCACACTTCGCCCCAAAACTAGTCCTGAAAAAAAAATGCTTTACATCCTCCCAAACCCATGTCGACAAACAATCAAACCTTCCCAATTTAGTTTTTCTTGGCACATTAATCTCCTGATGGCTCCTCCAATCTAGCTAAAAATCAAGATCATCCTATATTATAGCGATTTTTGGTTAGAAAAAAAAAAACTACTTTTCTCACCAAAACAAGAAAAATAAACAACTCCCCCCGCCATATATAGTTCCTGCCATCAAAGAACTCGATAAGAAGAATAAGTGGAGACATTTTTTACCACAAATTTTGATGGGAGCTTCGAGTTCCAAGAGGTTGGGCTGGCCGAGGAAGACCTCCTTGGAGGTGAGGCAGAGCTGGCGAATCTCGGCCTCCGTGAGATGGACCTGCCTCGCCGTCCTCCCGTTCCTGGCGTCGAGGAGCCGCCGGATGATGTCGTCGAGCAGGCCCTCGTCCATCGACATCAAAACCCTAAAAACCCTAAAAAAAAGAATTAACCAAGAAATAGAAATAGAGAGAAGAAGACGAAAGGGGAGAGAAAAAATAATAATAATATGTATAAATATTAGGGTTTTTATTGGGGTGGGTTTGGATTTGGTTGGGTTTTAATTAGTTTCCTAGTGTCATCATCGTCGACTCATTGTTTGATTCTGTGGACACAAGAGGGAGGGGGCGGTGGTCAAGTAAAATATGAGAAGCAGAAGAGAGAGATCCCTTCCCGCTCCCTAGGGAAACCTGAGAGAGATTTTTTTTTTTTTTTCCGATTCTTATTGGGTTTCGGCTCACATGTCAGGTTACGATTAGGTCCACATAATATAGTCCTTAAGACACTAACCTAGTGGTCCGAGCACATATTTCGGATTCGAATTCTTTTTTGGACGACTTGATGTTTTTAAGCCACGATCCAACTTGAAAAAATAACACCTCAAAAAAAAAAAATATTAGATCCACATCATTTTTTTTCTTAATTATTTTATCTTTTACTATCAATAGTTGGATTAGATTTTTGAGTCATTTATATTTATCCCTTAACCAACCTTAATTTTATTTCCTCTGTTTTTAATTTAATTACTAATACCCACGTTACTTTGACTAATAATACGTCCTTGTAATACACGTAAATAAAAAAAATTTGAAAAAAAATTAGAACTTTAATATATATTTTGATAATATCATGTAGTTAGTTTAAGTATTGAATATATTTTTATTATAAAAAAAATCTTTGTCGAACTTTAGATATATGTTTAGATAATATTATGTAGTTAGTTTAAATATTTGATGTATTTTAATTAAAAATTATTTTGTGTATAACTTTGGATATATGTTTAGATAATATCATGTATCTAGTTTAAATACTTAATACATTTTAATTTGAATTTATTATGCATATGTTTGTAGGATTTTGGATGGAATAGCAGTAATTAAATTAATAATGCAGCGCAAGGAATTATTAATGGGATAAATATAAGGTTAAATTGTAATTTGATACCCTCAACTATTTTAGTTTTTCAATTTGGTACTCTAAACTTTTTTTTCTGTAAAAACTTAATACCCTGAAAAAAAATTAGGACAAAAAATATACAAATTTAAAACTTAAAATTATTCATCCTCCCCCACAGTCCCACGCTCCCGTCCGCCACCTCCAGCCACCCCTGCCGACCCATAGACATTTGGAAAATGATTGTTCAACCATGATCCCATCATGTTATTAGTGAAGAAAGCCTATAATGTTGGAAAAAAATTCTCGCCGATTCGAACCGACACTAATTATCGCAGACGAAGATGTGAATCTGCGATTGTCAAAATTTCAAGTTGTGTATTGGCCGGGAGTCCCGGAATCTGGTTCAGGTCCAACCCAGATCCGCATCCAGTTAACAAACTAATCTGACCCGGCCCATTCAATATTCGGTTTCGGATTGGGTTCACTGTCGAGGCCCCCGCAGGTCCAACCCAATTTCTAATAGGTCCGAACTAGGTTATCCCTTTTTGCCCGGCCCGGTTACATGCTCATTAAAGCCCCGGCATATAAACATAGAGAGAACTTATGTAAAGGGTATAAAAGGATTTGAAAAAAAAATTATAAGATGAATAATTAAAGCTGCCTCTGCTAACTAATTTGATCTTATCAATATAGTATACGTACTAACATTTAATATTTTGAAAAAATTAACGACCTGGTCTCAATTCAAACGTAGTCCGAACTCGGCCCATACCGAAGCTACCAAGGTGATGGTCCGGTCTAGATTTGGAATTTAATTTCTAAAGTCCAGTCCGACCTGAACTCCTACTTGGGCTACCAGGGTCTGGGTTTGGATGTGAGTGTTTTTTCTTCCTCCTTTCTTGCAATATTGATATTATGACACTGAGATTGGGATAGTGAGTGAATCAACTGATGGAAAAATTAAAAAAAAAAAAAAAAAAACTATGTTTGTTATCTTTGAATTTGTACTCGTAAAGTACGTGCGTTGCATATAAAATAATATTTTTTAAAATCTCATCAAATAATAATTTAAATATTTAAATTTAAATTAAGATTTGTTATATTTATATTTTAATTAAAATTTGATTTAATTTTAATTTTAATTTATTATGGATATATGTGAATAAATAGAGGTTATTCGGTTACGTAGAAGAAAAGAGAGTTTAAAATTATAATCTTCCTGTATTTTTTTAAACTAAATGGATGATGAGATACATACGACTTGGACGACTTATCTTTGAGCCGTTTTCAAGCAGCATTATATAGTAGAAGATTAAATAAATAACATAATTTTCTTATTACTGCTTCTGTAGTTATTGAACACATTCAAAATTTAGATGCCCACGTAAGTTTTTTTTGGTACTTTTACCATTACTATAGGGTGCAAAAAATAGCCTTTTCCTTCCCCTTCCTCTATTTAACTAAGATGTGAGAGAAACTGTTATATTTGAATTTTATAACATTTTTTATTGTCGAGTAACTAATAATTAATCAATAATTAACTAATATTTAGTCAACATTTGTAATTAGAATTTTTATTTATTTAGTGCTATGCTATTATAATTAAGTTAGTAAAGAGATATTAAATTAATATTTATGATAACTATTTAGCTCTTAATTAATAATTAGTTAGTAGAAAGGATAATTACTTAACTAATATTTAGAATAACTATTATATCATTATATATTATAATGTAATTATCTAATATTAATATATATTTTTATTTAATAAGTATGTATTTTCTAATTAACTAAAAATTTGAAAAAATTTGTTTTAATTTTTGCTTTTTTAAATAAAATGATTTTTGTTTTGTTCTTCTCCTTAAATTTTGTTTTCCATTTGAGTCATTTTTTTGGTTGGGTATGTTCCATGTTTGGGCGAAAAAAAATCAATTTATATGTAAATTATGATGTCAATAAGGTTTGAACCATTCTTAAATATTAAAATAGGGGAAATTTATGAAATACCCAAAAACTAAAAAAGTTTCATGAAAAATCCACCGCTAAAAAAACTTTCATCGCGTGCCCAGAATTAGAGAAACTTATCCAACGCGGGTTCCAAATAACCCTTTTACCCTTCTAATTTATTCAAAACACCCGCGAAACATACTCTTCAAAAAAAAAATCGATTCTTCATCTTCTTCGTTACGCTGCTCACTTTCTATTCTTCCTCTACTTTGATACGATGCTTACTTTCGAATCTAGGTTTTCTTCTCCAAAATCTTTCCATGTCAAAACGGAGGTCAAAACATCATTTTTTTGCGATTCTGAAATTTCAAAAGTCCATCTAACGAAAAATTAGTTACTTTCAGGCTCCTCGAAAATACGCTCGTTTTGCGACAAACCGGACCTCGTTTCGATCTCCCAGTCAAAAGTTATGGCTTTCCAAACTTTCAACTCGCCATTCTTCGTGGTAAAATCACGGAGAATAGCCATTTCTAGTGTTAAAACGCAGGAGAATAGTCATTCTCCGTACTAAATGACGGAGAATAGCCATTCTCCGTACTAAATGACGGAGAATGGTCATTATCCGTGTCAAAACCACGGAGAATTGTCATTCTCCGTGGTAAAATCACGGAGAATGGTCATTCTCCGTAATATTAACACGGATAATAATCATTCTCCGTGATCTTTACACGGAGAATGGACATTCTCCGCCATTTTTACAACGGAGAATGGTCATTCTCCGTCTTTTTCGACACGGAGAATGATCATTCTCCGTGATATTAATACGGAGAATGACCAATCTCGTGCTAACATTTAGGAGAATGATCATCCTCCGTATTGAAAAAGACGGAGAATGACCATTCTCCGTGTTAAAACCACGGAGAATAGCTATTCTCCGTACTAAAATGACGGAGAATGGCCATTCACCATCAATTTACCACAGAGAATGGTCATTCTTCGTGATATTAACACGGATAATAATCATTCTCCGTGATCTTTACACGGAGAATGGACATTCTCCGTCATTTTTTACAACGGAGAATGGTCATTCTCCGTCTTTTTCGACACGGAGAATGGTCATTCTCCGTGATATTAACACGGAGAATGACCAATCTCGTGTTAACATGGAGCAGAATGGTCATTCTTCGTATTGAAAAAGACAGAGAATGACCATTTTTCGTGTTAAAACCACGGAGAATAGCTATTCTCCGTACTAAAATGACGAAAAATGGCCATTCTCCATCAATTTACCACGAAGAATGACCATTCTCCGTGATATTAACACGGATAATAATCATTCTCCGTGATCTTTACACATTTCTCCGTCATTTTTTACAACGGAGAATGGTCATTCTTTGTCTTTTTCGACACGGAGAATGGTCATTCTCCGTGATATTAACACGGAGAATGACCAATCTCGTGTTAACATGGAGGAGAATGGTCATTCTCCGTATTGAAAAAGACGGAGAATGACCATTCTCCGTGTTAAAACCACGAAGAATTGCTATTCTCCGTACTAAAATGACGGAGAATGGCCATTCTCCGTCAATTTACCACGGAGAATGATCATTCTCCGTGATATTAACACGGATAATAATCATTCTCCGTGATCTTTACACGGAGAATAGACATTCTCCGTCATTTTTTACAACGGAGAATGGTCATTCTCCGTCTTTTTTGACACGGAGAATGGTCATTCTCTGTGATATTAACACGGAGAATGACCAATCTCGTGTTAACATGGAGGAGAATGGTCATTCTCCATATTGAAAAAGACGGAGAATGACCATTCTCCGTGTTAAAACCACGGAGAATAGCTATTCTCCGTACTAAAATGACGGAGAATGACCATTATCCGTCACTTTACCACGGAGAATGACATTCTCCGTGTTAAAACCCATAGAAAATTGTCATTCTCCGTGGTTTTTAACACGGAGAATGCCATTCTCCGTTGTTTTTAAAACGGAGAATAGTCATTCTCCGTCATTTTAGCACGGAGAATGGTCATTCTCCGTGGTTTTAACACGGAGAATATTTTTTTTTAGAAAATTTTTGTCAGGAATAAAGAGTTTCATTATTCTTTCAAAACGATGATAATTTTTATGGAAAAGTAGAAGAAAGATCTTCTCTCCACAATAGACATAATCGTCGAAAAACTTCAAATGTCTCCACGATGAAGATGATGATGATGGTGATGATGATGACGAGCGATGATCTGAATTCGACTGAAGAAAAGCACACCGAACTACGAACGATCTTTGTGATATCTGTTGAAGATGAGAGCAATGGAATTCAGATTCTCCGTTAAGAAGAAGAAGACGAAAATCGCAATCCAGATCTGAGTTTTTTGAATTCCAATACATATAGATGACCAATTCGCGCGGAGGGGTAGTTTCGGTAATATAAAAATAACAGTTTCCAGCGGGTGGCATCTAAAAGGGAATCTTGGAATATTTAACGTGAAAATACATAATTCTGGGTATTTCATAAGACTCATCCAGCGGGTGGACATTTCATAAAAACCCACCCCGAAATTGGGTTTCTCAGCAATTTCATCATTAAAATATTATCTTAACCAATTACACTATAAACGTCCAAAATAAAGAATAATACTATTACATACGTAAGTAGTTTTTATTTTATTTTTACCATTACTATAGGGTGCAAAAAAGAGCATTTTCCTTCCCTTCCTCTATTTAACTAAGATGTGAGAGAAACTTTTATATTTTAATTTTATCACATTTTTTATTATCAAGTAACTAATAAATAATCAATAATTAACTAATATTTAGTCAACATTTTTAATTAGAATTTTATTTTTATTTAGTGCTATGCTATTATAATTAAGTTGGTCAAGAGATATTAAATCAATATTTATGATAACTATTTAGCACTTATTTAACAATTAGTTAGTAAAAAAGGATATTTACTTAACTAATATTCAGAATAACTATTATATCATTATATATTATAATGTAATTATCTAATATTAATATGTTTTTATTTCATAAGTATGTATTTGCTAATTAACTAAAAAATTGAAAATGAAATTGTTTAAATTATAATTTTTGTTTTTTTTAAAATAAAATAATTTTTGTTTTGATTTTCCCCTTATTTTTTCTTTTTCATTTGAGTCATTTTTTTGGTTGGGTATGTTCCATGTTTGGGCGATAAAAATTAATTTATATGTAAATTATGATGACAATAAGATTTGAACCATGTTCTCTTAAATATTAAAATATTATCTTAACCAATTACACTATAAACGTCCAAAATAAAGAAAAATACTATTAAATATATTTAATTATCAATAATAAAAAAGTTATATTTTATATGAGCTATATATTCCCAAAAAACATTTATATATCCACCAAACATGTAAAATAATTATTTTAGGAAATTTATTCTTAAATTGTGTTAATAGAATTCCTAATTATATATATTTTCGATTTTTGTTGTTGTTGCTTATATAGGATTTTGACATGTCTGCTGTAAGGATAGAGGAATATATAGAGTTGAAATTGTTTGTTTGAAATTTTCTTCAAAAGCAAATTATAGGTTTTTTTTTTTTTTTTTTTTTTTTTTTTTTGCTGACCCTAAAAAGGTGCAATAATTAGCTTGCTGACGAACAGATGAAGAACCATATCCATTATATGAATGAGTAATGCTATGACTATAACCAAAAGGCTATAATCATTTTACAACTTGTCACGTGACCGGCCTCCATAATGTTAAGTTTACTACCAATTTTTTACAATTTTTTTACAACCTATTCTACTTCTGCTAACATGATCCCATCTAGTCCTACCTTTTTCCTATCTCCTACAATAGAGGCGGACCATGTGACAAGTTGTAAAAAAAAATTGTAAATCTTTGGTTGTAGTTATAGCATTACTCATATGAGTGAGGTGGTTGAAGAGCTTCAATGAACTCGTGCCGTCTATAATTTGAACCAAACAGCCCACAAGATCTAGATGTAAATAAATACTGCACCTACTACCATTATTTTGAAGGACCATACATTAGTTCTCTGAAGGATAGTGGCTGCACTGGCTGGGTTTGTTATGAATGGACCAACTAGGAAGGTTAAATTAGATGGTGGTCCACTTCAAAATTAATGGCAATTGGTTGGTTCGGTGGGTGCAAATGGTTGCCCCCGGCAATCACACATCGGAGTCAGATGAGTGTACTCATGCCGACCCAGGGATAAGTCCAACAAAAAATTGGATTTGGACAACTTTTTTCTACTTAGGACAATCTCCAAACTTGTGTGACCCTTTAAAAGGTTGGGCTGAGTGACCCTCCATAATTGACCCACAATAATGATTAAGGGACAATCAAATTTAGTCCAGGATATGATAACCCAACCTCTTGGACCGGTTTGAGTGCACTGAAATCTAGTTCAGATACATTTGAATACATCTTGAAGGCTGTTGAGGTAGGTTTGCTTCTTAGAATATGTTAGTTTGGTTAGTTGTAAGGTGCTTTTTGGTTCGACGAAGTGCGATAAAATAGGGAGTTCAAAATTTGGTATTTTACACATTGCGGTGAAGTGGAGCTAAGTGAAAATAGTGGTCGAGTTAGTAGCGTTGCTGATTTGAATTCCAGAGGATATAAGTTATAACAAACTAAACCAATCCTACAAAATTGGATATACGTATGTACCAGTAAAAAAAATCATATAAACCAACCAATTAAATCAAAATAAATCCCCACCCTCTATAAACCCTCCCAAATAAACCAGAATACCCCCCCTCCCCTATAAACCCTCCCAAATAAACCAAAATAAACCCCCATCCTCTATAAACCCTCCCAAGTAAACCAAAATAAACCCCCAACCAACCCACCACCCAGAGCCAAACAAATACAAATTCCAGCTAACTTACTTGGCAGAATGTAAACACATCCATATTTTTCAGCCAACTTGGTTGGCGGAATTTTGATACTCCATTTTTAGGCCAACTCATATAGCTGAACGTTTCATTCCTCCATATTTTTGAAGAATTCTTTCATCTTGAATAGGCTTAATTACAACTTGATACCCTCAACTATTATTGTTTATTAATTTGGTACCCTAAATTTTTTTGGTACAACTTGATACCCTGAAAAAAATTGGACAATAATGTCCCTGCTCAAAAAACTACCCCCTCCCACTCCCCTCGCGCCCCCTCCAGCCACCCCAACCACCCCTCCCCCCGGCCCGGCCTCCCTCCGCCTCCCACCACACCCCCCCGGCCGTCCTCTACTCCCTCCCCCCCCCAGTTGCCCCCCTCACGCCCTCTGGCCTCCCCTCCCCCCACCCCTCGACCCTGTCTCCCTCCCCCCCCCCTTTTTCCCCGTTGACCCCCACCTCCAGCTCCCTAGCTGCCCTCTACCTCTAGCGGGGGTGGTACAGACTGGGGGGAGGAGGGGGGGCGTGGGCAACCGGAGGTGCGGGGCGGGGGAGGCACAGTCGGAGGAGGTGTGGGGTGCGGGGGCAGCCAGAGGTGGGTGGCGTGTGGGGTGGGTGGCCCGAGGGGGGGGGGCAGAGGACATGAGTAGTTTTGAGATTTAATTCTTTTAGGGTATGTAGTTAAAAATATTTAATAGTTGATGGTATCAAATTTTTGAGTAAAAAAGTTTAGGATATCAAATTTAAAAATATGAATAGTTGAGGGTAGCAAGTTGTAACTAAACTTTTTGAATAATTTATTCAAACATATCTTTGTTGTAGCAAATTTTATATATTTTTATATATTGTCACTATCATAGATTACGCTTGTGGTTACTCAAGGATTTGACAATAGGGTAAAAAAAGAATACCGGAACAAATTTTTTGGATACATAAAGGATATAACAAAGAAATATTAGTAATAGTTAAAGCACTATAGAAATGTAATTGTAAAATTTTATGAGAATTTTTGACTTGTCCTCCATTTTGTTTATCCGAATTAAGGGTGCACCCCACTATTTTGCATTAATGTACATCACCCTCCACATTGGACGAATTCCGTCAAAAATATTTTTTTTGGACCAAAATGTCTTTGTCTTCTTCCTCCCTCTTTCCTCTAACCCCCCTCCCTACCTCCCTCCCCCCCCGCGGCCACCGCCGCCGCTCCCCGCCTCCGATCCCCCCTCCCCGCCTCCACTCCCCCCTCCGCCACCGCCTCTGCGCCTCCGCTCCCCCCTCTGCCACCGCCCTGTCACGCCCCAGAACCAGAATACCGGAGAGCGGAGGAATGACTCAGCCAGCTACGTATTACGGGTAGATGAATACCGTTAATACGATCAATGCTGTCTTGAAGACGAGGGGGTGCATACTACATGAAAGTCTCACTAGGGTTACTCAACATCTATTGTCTCAATCATTCAAACAAGAAGCAGTAATAGAGAACATGCAAGATAAAGCAGTAAGGCGTCCCAAATGCTCTCAGTCAAAATGTTCTTGAGATATGGCTTTAATTACAAAATATAGTCAGATGATATGACAAGGTATACACAATCGTTATCAGCTGTAGTCTGACTTGGTTATAATTATGCAAAGTAAGCGCAAGACAGTCCGACTAACATGTCGGTGCCAAGCGGCAAAATGTAAAGTAAGTAGTAAAACGAGCAGAAAAGCAAGGAACCCACTCGTGTCCTCCTACGATCATCCCTCTAGTATTGACCATCTTGGAGGTGGAAGTAAGCTGAGCCCTCGGAAGCTGGCTCTAAATCTGGCCATACAAAACCAGAGAGGTTAGACCTCAAATAACAAGTACCACAAGGAAGCACGACATGAAGAATTAGAACCAGT
This sequence comes from Iris pallida, assembly GCA_029216955.1. Taxonomy (NCBI): domain Eukaryota; kingdom Viridiplantae; phylum Streptophyta; class Magnoliopsida; order Asparagales; family Iridaceae; genus Iris; species Iris pallida. Next base: position 2,894,358 of record JANAVB010031417.1, on the reverse strand, counting down.
GGTAAGAGTTAAGAATATGATAAATAGGTCTCTGCTTGCTACTGGGGTTCACACAACATCACGACACTTCAAGCCAACTTTCCAACCAAACAAGGACAGAAGTTGACCCGTCATGTCCTGACATTCTGATCATCTCAGTAGTTAACAAAGTAGGTACAGCACACAAATAAATCAATTTAAATGGCAATACAACTACTACGGCTTGCTAACTGTAAGATCCAAGTTGCCCTGAAAATATACAATAAGGGATTCCTCAGTTCTTACAATGTACAAGCAAGGCTAGTCTACCCAATAATCAATTGTGCCAATCATGAATTAGACGATGGTCCCAGCGGGATGTCCGTCATCAATATATATAAAAAATATAAACAGATACCACTTCCTGCCCGTGTGACAGTTTTGCAGTATCTGTGGGAACCAGCCGGCATGTCGGGACACTAATTGTCCTAAGATGGCTGCCATGTAAGAACTCGGAAATCCATTCTCTCCATGCAATCGTTATTTTATTTAACTTAATAGTCCCTATGTTAATTGAAATCTCATGCCGTGATTCATGGTCATTCAGAATGAGTACTTTCGTACAGAGTACGATATACATAACTCTACAACGATGCCCGTGTGGTTAGGTTGTAGGTCTTACATAGCGTAATACAACAATCAAATCTAGCCACGGAATAATCATGCCTTGACTGTAAGATACACATGCTGCTTTTATAGAAACAAGTTGGAGTCTGCACGTGTCCATATGCCAATGTTCGGGATCGGCTAGTCGATTGCAATGGTTCATGGTTAATATGAACGTGTCTCATTCAATTTCAATAAGATGACTAGCCAGTCTCTTAGTTCCAACTAGGAACGCATGATCAATCATTAGTTGAGGTAACAATCAATGTCAATTCGTGACAAGGCATGAAGGTCAACTAGCCTTTAGTATGGTCGAGTCTATAACTCTCAGGGTTAAGTTCCAGTCATACTGGGTATCCATATACCAATCGAGACACAGTGCACTCTTCACACAACAATATGTATAAAAAAATATTAACATCTCATAATTATATCGAGTTTATGTCAAAAAAGCGTAAGGATATAATGAGGGGTGCCATGTACGCCAAAGGAGTACGCTCAATGAAATACGCCAAGCCAAAGGAGTACGCCCAATAAAATACGCGTAAAGGAAATTTACGCATGGAAAAAGTTTACGCATGAAGGAATAAAGCATACGCGTAAATGAGTACGTTCAATAAAGGAATAAGGTTACGCGTAAAACTCGACTTACGCCAAGCCAGAGGAGTACGCGTAAAGAATAGAGTTACGCGTGAAACTTGTACGCATAAAGAATAGAGTTACGCGTAAAAGAAATAACGTTACGCCTGAACTTGTACGCGTAAAGAATAATGTTACGCGTGAGCTTGTACGTGTAAAGAATAGAGTTACGCGTGAGCTTGTACGCGTAAAGAAATTGTCACTCCCCGTTCCCAGAATGCGTAGTCTTATTCATGTACAACTCATGTGTATTTATTTTAGTATTTATCATGTATTATCCTGTATTTAAATTCCTTTAATTCATGTTAACTAAGTTTCTGTTAATTAATTATCTGCTCTTTAATTCTTATGTTAATTTATTTCCTGCAATTAATTTTTCGTAATTTATTTCTGTATTTTATTTCTTGAAATTTACTTCTCTGCTTTAGTTTTATTTTCGGTTGGATGAGCCCCTTAAACCCGACCCATTAAGAACCCGGCCCAACTTCCACCTACCACCCCTTTGCTACTTAAAGCTACCCTCTCCCTTCTCTCTCCTCATTCACTCCTTCTTCACCATTACTTCTTCTTCTTCCTTTCATTACTCTCTCCACCTACCAACTAGGCAAGTACATCTTGCTCTACATGAGGACCATATTTTATGGTTCAATATTCTTCCTCTCATGATTCGTTTAGTGCTTAGTATTTTTGATTTCATTGGTTCATTTCTTGTAGATCTAAGTTATTATATTTTCGGTTGTCTATGGGTTTTGATCTAGCAAACTCCTTTGTTCTCAAGATTTGATGGTTCCATGTCGTAGAGCAGTTCATCCTACCCAATTTTGACCTTTGGAAAGTTGGATTCGGACTTATTTTGACCAAGTTATGAACTTTTGAAGCCTTGGGGTACAACCATAGAGTTCTTGCTGTTTGGAGAAGACAGTGAGCAGTGTATGCTAGCTTTTTAGCTGCGTCACTGAGCTGTGCGCGCTCTTTAGTGCAGCGCAGCATGGAGTCCATACGCTGCCTTTTTAGGAAGCGTGTGTCTTGCATACGCTACCTTTTGGAAGCGTGTGTCGTATGAAGTCCATACGCTACCTTTTTGGAGCGTATGACTTGCATACGCTGACTTGGATGGTCAGGAGTGTATGGAGTTCATACGCTACCTTTTGGGAGCGTATGACTTGCATACGCTGACTTGAATGGTCAGAAGTCGTATGGAGTTCATACGCTACCTTTTGGGAGCGTATGACTTGCATACGCTGACTTGAATGGTCAGGAGTCGTATGAAGTCCATACGCTACCTTTTGGGAGCGTATGACTTGCATACGTTGACTTGAATGGTCAGGAGTCGTATGAAGTCCATACGCTACCTTTTGGGAGCGTATGACTTGCATACGCTGACTTGAATGGTCAGGAGTCGTATGGAGTTCATACGCTACCTTTTGGGAGCGTATGACTTGCATACGCTGACTTGGATAGTAAGGAGTCGTATGGAGTTCATACGCTGCCTTTCGGAAGCGTATGACTTCCATACGCTAGCTTGGCTTGAGCGTAGCTTGACCTGGGCGTACGCTGGCTTGAGCGTAGCTTGACCTGAGCGTACGCTGGCATGAGCGTAGGCTGACATGAGAGTAGCCTGCTTACCCTGGATCTTCTATAGCCCTGTATATTGATATCTTATTAGATGTTTAACGTCCATTTTATATCCTTACGCCTTTTTGCATAAACTTGATATAATCATGATATGTTGATATTTCTGTTAATTATAGATTGTTACGTGGGATGTACCATGTGTCATAAATTGAGTTATAGATACCCGGATTGACTAGAATTAAACCCTGAGAGTTGTAGACTCGACCCCACTGAATGCTAGTTGACTTTCATGCCTTGCCACAATTGATAATGATTGTGATCTTGACTAAATTGATCATGCGTTCCTAATTGGAACTAAGAGACTGGCTAGTCGTCTTATTGAATGAAATGAATGAGACACGTTCATGTTATGAACTATTGCACTCGACTGGCTGATCCCGAATATTGACATACATGTACATGCAGGCTTCAATCTATTTATTTATTTATTTACTTAGTTATTTTTCTACAAAAGAAGCATGTGTACTTTATGGTCAGGGCATGATTACCGTGGATAGATTTGATTGTTGCATTACGCTATGTAAGACCTGCAACCTAACCGTACTGGTATCGTTGTAGAGTTGTGCATATCGTACCCCGTACGAAAGTACTCATTTGAATGACCATGATCCACGGCATAGAATTTTACTCAACGTAGAGACTATTAAGTTAAATAAAATAATGATTGCATGGAGAAAATGGATTCCCGAATTCTTACATGGCAGCCCCCTTGGGACGAGTAGTACCCGACGGGCCGGCTGGTTCCCACAGATACTGTAAATCTGCCACACGGGCAGGGAACAGTATATGCTTTTATTATTATTGTATATTGTATATTGACGGGCATCCTGCTAGGACTCGTCTAATTCATGCATGGGCCAATTGATCGACTGGATAGACTAGCCTTGCTTGCACATAGTAAGAACTGAGGAATCCTTAATTGCATTATTCTAGGATAACTTGGGACTCATAATAGCAAGCCGTAGGAGTTGATTGGCCGTTCAAGATGATTTGTTTGTGCACTGTACTCTGTTACCTAACTGGGATGATCAGAATGTCAGGACATAACGGGCCAACTTCTGTCCTTGTTTGGTTGGAAGGTTGGTTCGAAGTGTCTTGATGTGATGTGAGTTCTAGTAGCAAGCAGAGATCTATTATTATATTCTCTTACTTACTGATTTTAGTTCTCATGTCGTGCTCCCTTGTGGTACTTTCTATTAGAGGTCCAACCTCTCTAGTTTTGCATGGCCAGATTTAGAGCCGGTCCCCGAGGACTCAGCGTACTTCCACCTCCAGGATGGTCAATACTAGAGGAATGATCGCAGGAGGCCTCGAGTGGGTTCCTTAACTTCACCACTCGTTTTGTTATCTACTTTATACCTTGCCGTTTGGCACTGACATGTTAGTCGGATTGTCTTGTACTTACTTTTGCATAATTGTAATTAAGTCAGACTGCAGCTGATAACAATTGTGTATACTTACTACATCATCTGGCTGTATTTTGTAAAGCCAGATCTCAAGAACATTTTGACTGAGCGTTTGGGACGCCTTACTGCTTTACCTTACATGTTCTATATTTCTGTTCCTTGTTTGAATGATTGAGACAATAGATGTGTAATGACCATAGTAAGACTTTTATGTAGTATGCACCCCCTCGTCTGGTTAGACAGCATTGATCGTATTATACGGTATTCATCTACCCGTAATACGTAGCTGGCTGAGTCACTCCCCCGCTCTCCAGTATTCTGGTTCTGGGGCGTGACAAGGTTTTAGTGGTGGCCCACGCAGGTCTGATTTTAGAATTGTGGGGTATTTTGATTTATAGGATGTCTCAATCACATGTGTTCCCCCTTGATCTCATGATTCGTTGTTTTCAACCCTTGCTTAACATTCCGGTATCCTTTGACTTCATTGATCCTTCATGTCCGGTCGTTTGATTGTTCTCTTGTCCCTTTTCTTAGGGGCACCTCGTCCGCATCTGTCAGAGATGGACAGCAACAACATGGACAGCAACATGGACAACCTGATCCTGTTGGTCAGCAACAAGGGCCAGTCTCACCTCAGGAGGCTACCCAGGAAGAAGTGATAGTAGAAGCAGCAGCTGGATCGCAGTATCCGGATGTTCTACCACCACCAACAGTTCCACCTACCCCTGCGGAGATGGACACACCAGCCCTTCTGGAGATCATGAGAGGGATGATGGCTACTCAGCAACATCAGATGTTGGCCCAGCAGCGCATGCACACTCCGCTACAAGAGCAGAATGTATTACTCAACCAAGGATTGCAGACGGCTTTGGAAAGAGGAGTGAGGACTGATTCAGGAGCGTCAGCCCGGTTTTGCAAGTACAACCCCCGCCATTTCGAGGGCACGGAGGATGCCATCTCAGCAGATGCATGGCTTAAGGATATTGAGGCTATCCTGACAGCCGCTAAGGTACCGGCAGAAGAACGTGTGGATCTAGTGAAGTTGTTACTTCAGGATCTCGCACGTGATTGGTGGGAATCAGAGGAAGTAGGCATCAGACGTCCTGTTGCTTGGGACAATTTTACTGCAAGGTTCAAGACGAAGTACTATAGAGTTGTGGCGCAGTTTAAGCTACAACAGAAGTTTATCAGCCTCAGGCAGGCTGGCAAGACGGTAGATGCTTATGCAGCAGAATTCTGCAGATTGAGTAGATTTGCCCCAGAGATGGTAGCGACGGAACGCCAGAGGGCGATGAGGTTCCAGCAAGGGTTTCATCTTGAGCTCTTGCAATTGATAGAAGGGCACAATTACCAGACTTTTAATGAGATATTGACGGCGACTCGAAGGCATGAGATCACCATTCAGAGGCTTGCGGCAAGGACTGGGGGTCAGAAGAGATCCCACAGTCAGATTGAAGGAGGAGGGGGAGCAGCGCCCCGAACAACAGCACCATCCCCTGGCATTCGTATCCACGATGTGGCCCAGGCAGCAGCAACAGCAACAGAGGAAGAACCAGCAACCCCCGGCGGGCTGCACTTATTGTGGGAAGATGGGGCACACTAGAGATGTGTGTCGGACATTGAATGGACTGTGTCTGATATATGGAAACCCAGATCATCGGGTTACCACATGTCCCATGAATTCGAGGTCAGGAGGATCAGGGCAGCAGTTTCCTGCTCTGCCAGCACCAGGGGCAGGGCAGTATCGAGGACCAGCATTGGCAGTGAGGCCGTTGGCGCAGCGTCCGTTAGTATCACAGACTCAGATGTATCGACAGCAGGGACCGCCGATGCAGCAACACCAGCATAGACCACCCCAGCATCATCAAGGCAGGGGCCAGCAGCAGCACCAGGCTAGGCCACAGCATGGAAACCAGCAAGGAGGTCGAGGGCAAGCATTCACTTTGTCCTTGGAGGAGGCATTAGCATAGGGAGATGTTGTGGCAGGTAACATTCTCGTCGCCTCATATCCCGCAGTAGCATTGTTTGATTCGAGAGCATCCCATTCATTTATATCTGCACAATTTGCGACACGACTAGGAGTGGAGTTCGAGGCATTGCCAGGGAGGTTGATTATACTCACTGGTAATGGGCTCGTGGGAGTTAGTAGAGTTAGTTTAGCATGTAGTGTTGTAGTGTGCGGGCATCCTTTACCCGCCCGGTTGATAGAATTTTCTGTTGAAAATTTCGACGTTATCTTAGGCATGGACTGGCTGAAAGACAGTCATGCGACAATAGATTGTCGTAGTGGAAGTGTATCTTTTGATATTCCAGGCATGGAGAGGTTCACCTTGGTCAGGTCAGAGGTAACTCAGCAAGAGCAGGGAGTAGTAACATCAATGAAAGAAGTTCCAGTTTCGAAGGTAGTTGAAGAATTTCTAGACGTATTTCCCGAAGAACTTTCCGGTCTGCCACCGGTTAGAGATATTGAGTTCAGCATAGAATTGGCACCTGGAACTAAACCAATATCAGATTGGGTTTACAGAATGGCGGATTCAGAGCAGGCCAAGGTTTATCAGCATATAGAGGAATTGAAGGAGAAGAAGTTTATCCAAGCTAGCATATCGCCATGGGCAGCACCAGTGGTACTTGTAGGGAAGAAGGATGGATCATCCAGATTGTGCATCGATTACAGGAAGCTTAACGCGGCAACAGTAAAGAACAAGTACCCATTACCCAGGATCGACGACTTATTTGATCAGTTGAGCCAGGCTAGAGTTTTCTCCAAGATATATCTTCGTTCAGGGTACCATCAGGTGAGGGTTCGGAAGGAGGATATTCCTAAGACAGCATTCAGGTCGAAGTATGGGCATTATGAGTTTTTAGTAATGCCGTTTGGTTTGACCAATGCTCCAGCTATCTTCATGGATTTGATGAACCGCATCTTTATGCCGTATTTAGATCAGTTTGTCGTAGTATTTCTCGACGACATTCTTGTGTACTCTGCTAGTGAAAAGGAGCATAAAGACCACCTCAGAAAAGTGTTGCGGGTTCTGAGAGAGAACCAGTTGTATGCCAAGCTCAGCAAGTATGAATTCTGGACGGATCATATTTCATTTTTGGGTCATATTGTATCAGGAGCTGGAGTAGCAGTGGATCCCAAGAAGGTAGAAGCAGTAGAGAGTTGGCCAGTACCCAAGACCGTAGCTGATGTACGGAGTTTCTTGGGATTGGCAGGATATTACAGAAGATTTGTTTCAGATTTTGCAAGGCTTTCAGCACCCATGACCCGCTTGACCCGGAAGGATGTACCATTCGTTTGGTCGGCAGAATGTCAGGCATCATTCGAGACTTTGAAACAGAAGTTGATATCAGCGCCCATTCTTACATTGCCAGTTGGACCTGGAGGTTTTACCGTATATTGTGATGCGTCAGGTAAAGGACTTGGACGCGTCCTCATGCAGCACGGGAAGGTGATAGCATATGCATCTAGGCAGCTTCAGGACCACGAGAAGAATTACCCAACTCATGATTTGGAGTTGGCGGCAGTAGTATTTGCTTTGAAGCTTTGGAGGCATTACTTATATGGTGACCGAGTAGACATGTACACAGACCACAAAAGTCTGAAGTACATCTTTACTCAGAAGGAGCTGAACATGAGGCAGAGAAGATGGTTGGAGTTGATCAAGGATTATGACGTGGAGCTTCAGTATCATCCAGACAAGGCTAATGTAGTGGCAGACGCTCTCAGCAGGAGAGGCGGTGCATTTATGTTGACAACGCAGAGACATATCTTAGAAGACCTTCAGGAGATGGGCATAGAAGTTATACTTCCTAGTGATATAGGAGTTCTGGCTAGTCTACAAGTTCAATCCGACTTGGTAGGCAGGATCAAGGCAGCTCAGGCACAAGATCCAAGGATTCAGAAGCTTAGGGCAGAATGTGAGTCAGGACTCAGAAAGGAGATGCAAATTCATGAAGATGGTACACTTAGGTTTGGATCATGTCTATGTGTACCTAGTGGAGATATCAGACAGGAAGTTATGACAGAAGCTCACAGTTCTCAGTATTCTATACATCTTGGAGGGACCAAGATGTACCAAAATATCAAGCAGCACTTCTGGTGGAATAGAATGAAGAGAGAGATAGCTAGATTCGTTTCCCGTTGCTTGGTATGTCAGCAAGTGAAGGCAGAACAGCAGAGGCCAGCTGGATTATTGCAACCGCTTCCTATCCCGGAATGGAAGTGGGAGCATATCACGATGGACTTTGTGACCGGTTTACCGAAATTGCCAAGTGGTAAGGATGCCATTTGGGTGATAGTAGATCGGCTTACGAAGGTGGCGCATTTTCTTTTTTTCAGAGTAGGGCAATCTACAGAAAAGTTGGCAGAGTTGTACATGCAGCAGATAGTCAGGCAACATGGAGTCCCTGTCAGTCTTGTGTCAGACAGAGATACCCGTTTCACGTCGCATTTCTGGAAGAGCTTGCATCATAGTCTGGGTACCAAATTAAGATTTAGCACGGCTTACCATCCGCAGACGGACGGACAATCAGAAAGGACGATTCAGACTTTAGAAGACATGTTGCGAGCTTGTACTCTAGATTTTGGAGGGTCTTGGGAGAGTCACCTTCACTTGGTCGAGTTCTCATACAACAACAGTTATCAAGCCAGTATCCAGATGGCACCATTTGAGGCACTATATGGTAAGAAGTGTAGATCGCCACTAGCATGGGATGATATCGGGGAAAGGAAGATGCTAGGCCCAGAAATGATTATCCAGACGGTTGAAGTGATTAAGGGAATTAGAGAGCGACTTCGTGTTGCGCAGGATCGGCATCGTCATTGGGCGGACCAGCATCGTAGGCCGTTAGAGTTCTCTGTTGGGGACCACGTATTCTTGCGGATCTCACCTACCCGTGGGGTCATTAGATTTGGCGTTCGCGGGAAACTGAGTCCGCGGTACGTGGACCCATTTGTTATCCTTGATCGGATAGGCGATGTTGCTTATCGTTTATCACTCCCACCTTCGTTATGAGAGGTGCATGACGTATTTCATGTATCTCAATTACGGAGGTATGTATCGGACCCAAGCTATATCCTCGATCATTCTGAGCTGGTTGTTGGTACCAACCTGTCTTACGAGGAGCAGCCTGTGTCCATCTTGGACCGAAGAGAGAAGGTACTCAAGAACCGAACAATTAGTCTTGTCCGTGTTGCTTGGGGTCATCACTCCTTGGGAGAGTCAACGTGGGAACGTGAGGATGATATCCGATCACGGTATCCACATCTGTTTGACTCACAAGGTATATCTTTTTTTTGTGTACCTTGATTGTCTTGATTCCTCATGCTTAACCCCTTATGGATAGAATTGCTAGATAACGTAGATTGTTAAATATGAATATGTTACTTGCTATGGACATTGTAAAATGATTGCTTGATTGAATTGCTTGTACTTACATTAGTTTAGCCCCGATGTTTTATCCTGCTTGGATTTCAAATTCCGAGGACGGAATTTTTTCTAAGGTGGGTAGAGATGTCACTCCCCGTTCCCAGAATACGTAGTCTTATTCATGTACAACTCATGTGTATTTATTTTAGTATTTATCATATATTACCCTGTATTTAAATTCCTTTAATTCATGTTAACTAAGTTTCTGTTAATTAATTATCTGCTCTTTAATTCTTATGTTAATTTATTTCCTGCAATTAATTTTCCGTAATTTATTTCTGTATTTTATTTCTTGCAATTTACTTCTCTGCTTTAGTTTTATTTTCGGTTGGATGAGCCCCTTAAACCCGACCCATTAAGAACCCGGCCCAACTCCCACCTACCACCCCTTTGCTACTTAAAGCTACCCTCTCCCTTCTCTCTCCTCATTCACTCCTTCTTCACCATTACTTCTTCTTCTTCCTTTCATTACTCTCTCCACCTACCAACTAGGCAAGTACATCTTGCTCTACATGAAGACCATATTTTATGGTTCAATATTCTTCCTCTCATGATTCTAAGAGAGTTTAGTGCTTAGTATTTTTGATTTTATTGGTTCATTTCCTGTAGATCTAAGTTATTGTATTTTTAGTTGTCTATGGGTTTTGATCTAGCAAACTCCTTTGTTCTCAAGATTTGATGGTTCCATGTCGTAGAGCAGTTCATCCTACCCAATTTTGACCTTTGGAAAGTTGGATTCGGACTTATTTTGACCAAGTTATGAACTTTTGAAGCCTTGGGGTACAACCATAGAGTTCTTGCTGTTTGGAGAAGACAGTGAGCAGTGTATGCTAGCTTTTTAGCTGCGTCACTGAGCTGTGCGCGCTCTTTAGCGCAGCGCAGCATGGAGTCCATACGCTGCCTTTTTAGGAAGCGTGTGTCTTGCATACGCTACCTTTTGGAAGCGTGTGTCGTATGAAGTCCATACGCTACCTTTTTGGAGCGTATGACTTGCATACGCTGACTTGGATGGTCAGGAGTGTATGGAGTTCATACGCTACCTTTTGGGAGCGTATGACTTGCATACGCTGACTTGAATGGTCAGGAGTCGTATGGAGTTCATACGCTACCTTTTGGGAGCGTATGACTTGCATACGCTGACTTGAATGGTCAGCAGTCGTATGAAGTCCATACGCTACCTTTTGGGAGCGTATGACTTGCATACGCTGACTTGAATGGTCAGGAGTCGTATGAAGTCCATACGCTACCTTTTGGGAGCGTATGACTTGCATACGCTGACTTGAATGGTCAGGAGTCGTATGGAGTTCATACGCTACCTTTTGGGAGCGTATGACTTGCATACGCTGACTTGGATAGTAAGGAGTCGTATGGAGTTCATACGCTGCCTTTCGGAAGCGTATGACTTCCATACGCTAGCTTGGCTTGAGCGTAGCTTGACCTGGGCGTACCCTGGCTTGAGCGTAGCTTGACCTGAGCGTACGCTGGCATGAGCGTAGGCTGACATGAGAGTAGCCTGCTTACCCTGGATCTTCTATAGCCCTGTATATTGATATCTAATTAGATGTTTAACGTCCATTTTATATCCTTACGCCTTTTTGCATAAACTTGATATAATCATGATATGTTGATATTTCTGTTAATTATAGATTGTTACGTGGGATGTACCATGTGTCATAAATTGAGTTATAGATACCCGGATTGACTAGAATTAAACCCTGAGAGTTGTAGACTCGACCCCACTGAATGCTAGTTGACTTTCATGCCTTGCCACAATTGATAATGATTGTGATCTTGACTAAATTGATCATGCGTTCCTAATTGGAACTAAGAGACTGGCTAGTCGTCTTATTGAATGAAATGAATGAGACACGTTCATGTTATGAACTATTGCACTCGACTGGCTGATCCCGAATATTGACATACATGCACATGCAGGCTTCAATCTATTTATTTATTTATTTACTTAGTTATTTTTCTACAAAAGAAGCATGTGTACTTTATGGTCAGGGCATGATTATCGTGGATAGATTTGATTGTTGCATTACGCTATGTAAGACCTGCAACCTAACCGCATTGGTATCGTTGTAGAGTTGTGCATATCGTACCCCGTACGAAAGTACTCATTTGAATGACCATGATCCACGGCATGGGATTTCACTCAACGTAGAGACTATTAAGTTAAATAAAATAATGATTGCATGGAGAAAATAGATTTCCGAATTCTTACATGGCAGCCCCCTTGGGACGAGTAGTACCCGACGGGCCGGCTGGTTCCCACAGATACTGTAAATCTGCCACACGGGCAGGGAACAGTATCTGCTTTTATTATTATTGTATATTGTATATTGACGGGCATCCTGCTAGGACTCGTCTAATTCATGCATGGGCCAATTGATCGACTGGATAGACTAGCCTTGCTTGCACATAGTAAGAACTGAGGAATCCCTAATTGCATTATTCCAGGATAACTTGGGACTCATAATAGCAAGCCGTAGGAGTTGATTGGCCGTTCAAGATAATTTGTTTGTGCACTGTACTCTGTTACCTAACTGGGATGATCAGAATGTCAGGACATAACGGGCCAACTTCTGTCCTTGTTTGGTTGGAAGGTTGGTTCGAAGTGTCTTGATGTGATGTGAGTTCTAGTAGCAAGCAGAGATCTATTATTATATTCTCTTACTTACTGATTTTAGTTCTCATGTCGTGCTCCCTTGTGGTACTTGCTATTAGAGGTCTAACCTCTCTAGTTTTGCATGGCCAGATTTAGAGCCGGTCCCCGAGGACTCAGCGTACTTCCACCTCCAGGATGGTCAATACTAGAGGAATGATCGCAGGAGGCCTCGAGTGGGTTCCTTAACTTCACCACTCGTTTTGTTATCTACTTTATACCTTACCGTTTGGCACCGACATGTTAGTCGGATTGTCTTGTACTTACTTTTGCATAATTGTAATTAAGTCAGACTGCAGCTGATAACAATTGTGTATACTTACTACATCATCTGGCTGTATTTTGTAAAGCCAGATCTCAAGAACATTTTGACTGAGCGTTTGGGACGCCTTACTGCTTTACCTTACATGTTCTATATTTCTGTTTCTTGTTTGAATGATTGAGACAATAGATGTGTAATAACCATAGTAAGACTTTTATGTAGTATGCACCCCCTCGTCTGGTTAGACAGCATTGATCGTATTATACGGTATTCATCTACCCGTAATACGTAGCTGGCTGAGTCACTCCCCCGCTCTCCAGTATTCTGGTTCTGGGGCGTGACAAGGTTTTAGTGGTGGCCCACGCAGGTCTGATTTCAGACTTGTGGGGTATTTTAATTTATAGGATGTCTCAATCACATGTGTTCCCCCTTGATCTCATGATTCGTTGTTCTCAACCCTTGTTTAACATTCCGGTATCCTTTGACTTCATTGATCCTTCATGTCCGGTCGTTTGATTGTTCTCTTGTCCCTTTTCTTAGGGGCACCTCGTCCGCATCTGTCAGAGATGGACAGCAACAACATGGACAGCAACATGGACAACCTGACCCTGTTGGTCAGCAACAAGGGCCAGTCTCACCTCAGGAGGCTACCCAGGAAGAAGTGATAGTAGAAGCAGCAGCTGGATCGCAGTATCCGGATGTTCCACCACCACCAACAGTTCCACCTACCCCTGCGGAGATGGACACACCAGCCCTTCTGGAGATCATAAGAGGGATGATGGCTACTCAGCAACATCAGATATTGGCCCAGCAGCGCATGCACACTCAGCTACAAGAGCAGAATGTATTACTCAACCAAGGATTGCAGACGGCTTTGGAAAGAGGAGTGAGGACTGATTCAGGAGCGTCAGCCCGGTTTTGTAAGTACAACTCCCGCCATTTCGAGGGCACGGAGGATGCCATCTCAGCAGATGCATGGCTTAAGGATATTGAGGCTATCCTGACAGCCGCTAAGGTACCGGCAGAAGAACGTGTGGATCTAGTGAAGTTGTTACTTCAGGATCTCGCACGTGATTGGTGGGAATTAGAGGAAGTAGGCATCAGACGTCCTGTTGCTTGGGACGATTTTACTGCAAGGTTCAAGACGAAGTACTATGGAGTTGTGGCTCAGTTTGAGCTACAACAGAAGTTTATCAGCCTCAGGCAGGCTGGCAAGACGGTAGATGCTTATGCAGCGGAATTCTGCAGATTGAGTAGATTTGCCCCAGAGATGGTAGCGACGGAACGCCAGAGGGCGATGAGGTTCCAGCAAGGGTTTCATCTTGAGCTCTTGCAATTGATAGAAGGGCACAATTACCAGACTTTTGATGAGATATTGACGGCGACTCGAAGGCATGAGATCACCATTCAGAGGCTTGCGGCAAGGACTGGGGGTCAGAAGAGATCCCACAGTCAGATTGAAGGAGGAGGGGGAGCAGCGCCCCGAATAACAGCACCATCCCCTGGCATTCGTATCCACGATGTGGCGATACGAGGGCCAGCACCACCACCCAGGCAGCAGCAACAGAGGAAGAACCAGCAACCCCCGGCGGGCTGCACTTATTGTGGGAAGATGGGGCACACTAGAGATGTGTGTCGGACATTGAATGGACTGTGTCTGATATGTGGAAACCCAGATCATCGGGTTACCACATATCCCATGAATTCGAGGTCAGGAGGACCAGGGCAGCAGTTTCCTGCTCTGCCAGCACCAGGGGCAGGGCAGTATCGAGGACCAGCATTGGCAGTGAGGCCGTTGGTGCAGCGTCCGTTAGTATCACAGGCTCAGATGTATCGACAGTAGGGACCGCCGATGCAGCAACACCAGCATAGACCACCCCAGCATCATCAAGGCAGGGGCCAGCAGCAGCACCAGGCTAGGCCACAACATGGGAACCAGCAAGGAGGTCGAGGGCAAGCATTCACTTTGTCCTTGGATGAGGCATTAGCATAGGGAGATGTTGTGGCAGGTAACATTCTCGTCGCCTCATATCCCGCAGTAGCATTGTTTGATTTGGGAGCATCCCATTCATTTATATCTGCACAATTTACGACACGACTAGGAGTGGAGTTCGAGGCATTGCCAGGGAGGTTGAATATACTCACTGGTAATGGGCTCGTGGGAGTTAGTAGAGTTAGTTTAGCATGTAGTGTTGTAGTGTGCGGGCATCCTTTACCCGCCCGGTTGATAGAATTTTCTGTTAGAAATTTCGACGTTATCTTAGGCATGGACTGGCTGAAAGACAGTCATGCGACAATAGATTGTCGTAGTGGAAGTGTATCTTTTGATATTCCAGGCATGGAGAGGTTCACCTTGGTCAGGTCAGAGGCAACTCAGCAAGAGCAGGGAGTAGTAACAGCAATGGAAGAAGTTCCAGTTTTGTAATGCCTATAGTTCGTATTGCGTATCTTGGTATACGTGTACGTATTCTTGACTCGTATTGCGTATTTTTTTCCTGCATGATTATTTTGGCATATCATTGGATATGGCATAGCTTGGTTCGGCTTAGCTTGGTTTGGTTTGCTTTTGGGTTCATCATGAACCAAAAGAAAACCCCCACCTACCACCACCATCCCCATTTATTAACCCATTCCTCCTCTTTCTCTCTCTTCATTATTCTTCTTCTTCTCCATATTTACTTCTTCAACCACCAGGAGGGAGAGAGAGGGAGAGCTTAGGCAAGTGCAAACTTGCTTCATGATGGATCTCATGTTTTATTGTTCCATTCTCTTCCTTACTAGATTCTAAGCCTCTTTAGAACTGGAAGTTTTCGGTTTTGATGGTTATATTTTGTAGATCTAAGTTTTAAGTTCCTTCTTATTTAGTTTTCTTGGTTTTGATCTCTAAAACTTGGTTATTTTTGAAAACTAATGGTTCTATGTTGTAGAGAATTCAATTTTATTCAGTTTTGGCTTTTGTTTCGCTTGATTTCGACTCCAGATGAGTAAGTTATGGCCATTACAAGTTTTCGGAACTTTCATGGCTGAACTTGCTGTTTGGGGACGATGAACCCCATGCGCCCGGGAGGCCATGCGCCGTGAAGTCCCGGCAACGCATTCCTTAACTCCGAGCGTGTCATGCGCGTAGGTTTCTTACGCGCATGTATTGAAGACGCAACGTGAGTTTCCCATGCGCCGATTCGTGCAGGAATCCCATGCGCCGATTCGTGCAGGAATCTCATGCGCCGATTCGCACAGGAATCTCATGCGCCGATTTGTGCAGGAATTCCATGCGCCGATTCGTGCAGGAATCTCATGCGCCGATTTGTGCAGGAATCCCATGTGCCGATTTGTGCAGGAATCCCATGCGCCGATTCGTGCAGGAATCCCATGCGCCGATTGTGCAGGAATTTACTGTTTTTGCCTGTTTAAGTTGTTTTGTAGCTAGAATCTTGAAAAACTCAAAACATGAAAGTTGTAGATCTTTTCCTTGGCTTCAAGAATATGTCATTAGTTATTTTATACAATCTTTCTCATTCATGATAATGTAAGAATAGAACACGATAGTGGCCCGCGGTGGCGCACTCTTGACAAGTAAACTGATATGACAAGTATGAAAGGTCTGGACACCGTGGGCGATTGCGTTTGTACAAATAAACCAGTACTGTCTTGTATCATGTCTAGGATGGGGATCCCTGAGTACCACGGTCAGGGGTACCTACTGAAATGGACTAAGGCTAATTAACTAGAATGATTCAGTAGTCATGAAGAGATTCCCAGCTACAGGCAATCCCGTTATCTGGGCGCATTAAGTGGACTTGTAGCCTACCGACGAGTAGGGCACATTTCCAGCACACAGTCACGTGTTGCATTCTTCATAACGGACATTCGACCCGGATAACTGGATGGTCTGCAGGGCTTGTGGCTGTTGGGATAATCTCATTGCATCTTGCTAGTAACTAGGCCTGTGATAACCCTAGTTAGTTAAAAGTATCAAGCCGTACTCTTGATTGGCCGTGATTGATTGGATGAAGTTTATTCCAGTTTAGTCTTATCCTGATCCGGTACAAGATTGTATCAGGACATGATATCTTGTATCGATAAATGATGGGATACCAAGTTCTGTTCAGATGAAGGGTTACAACCCCAGTCCTTGTTTGGTTTAAGGGTTGTAACTTGGCTATCTGAATAGTTCCATGGTTATCTTATTATATATCGTCCTGCTTATTGATGCTTGCCTTAACAATAACGATCGGGGGTCCAGTTCTGTTCAGGCGAAGGGTTACAACCCCGGTCCTTGTTTGGTTTAAGGGTTGTAACCTGGCTCCCGGAGCAGTTCTGTGTCCTCTCTTCGTTTATTGTCTTATTGTAACCCCCTGTCATGCTCGTCATGTTTTACCTTTACTTCAATACCATGATTATTTATACTGGCCTTAACAATAACGATCGGGGGTCCAGTTCTGTTCAGGCGAAGGGTTACAACCCCGGTCCTTGTTTGGTTTAAGGGTTGTAACCTGGCTCCCGGAGCAGTTCTGTGTCCTCTCTTCGTTTATTGTCTTATTGTAACCCCCTGTCTTGCTCGTCATGTTTTACCTTTACTTCAATACCATGATTATTTATACTGGCCTTAACAATAAAGATCAGGGGTCCAGTTCTGTTCAGGCGAAGGGTTACAACCCCGGTCCTTGTTTGGTTTAAGGGTTGTAACCTGGCTTCCGGAGCAGTTCTGTGTCCTCTCTTCGTTTATTGTCTTGTTACCTTATCAATAGTAATTGAGGCGGGTTTCTATTCAGGCGAAGGATTGCAACCCCGGTCCTTGTTTGGTTTAAGGGTTGCAGTCTGGCTACTTGAATAATTTCTCCGTGCTCAATATATTATTGTTATCTCAGCTATTATCACTATCTTTTAATTACCTTTACTATTTATTTGTGATATACTGGTTTTAGTTCCTAAGTGAAGCCTCCTTTGTGGCACTTGCTCTTTCTGGGGTCTGATCCAGCTGGTTTTGTGTGGCCAGATATCGGAGCAGCACCAGAGGATCTACCTACTGTCTTCCAGCCAGATGGTGACCACCAGGCGTAACCCTGGCAACGAGTGGGTTTCTTTTTGTCCTCCCACTTTATTGTAAAATTATTCTTTTGAGGCGTTTAGCCGGCGAGCACGTGTTAGCTCGATTGTACCTTACTTACTGTCTGCCTACGGGCTATAACATGATTGACAGATCCTAGGGTTGATCATGTATGACTGAACTCTTGCTAGTCCTGACATTTTGTACGACTAGCTTCATGATCATCCGATATGTAATGTATGGGACGCCTTGCTATTATATATTTGGTGCTCTGACATCTTGTAACTACTATTACTTGCTTGTGATTGAGACAATAGGCTTGTTCACGACCATAGGAGACTGTTGGCTTGTAGTTAAACCCTCATGTATCTAGACAGCCGTGACCGTATAGCGAGGTGGGTTGCACTTCAATATACGTAGCTGGCTATGTACGCCCCCGCTCTCCAGTATTCTGGTTCTGGAGCGTGACATGGTTTTAGTGGTGGCCCATGCAGGTCTTGTAATTCAAGATATGTGAGGGTTTACCGAATAGATGTCTCAATCAGTACTCGCCCTTGATCTCTACTCGTATCCTCTTGATCCCTGAAAATCTTGACCTGATCACATGCTTGTATCGTTGATCTGTCATGGTCCTTCCTTATTGTTCCCTATGTCATCTTCTTCAGTGGCATTGTTCCTGGACCTGCCGATCAGCAAGACGGAGTACCTCCCGCGGACCAGCAGCAACCTGGAGATCAAGTCCAGTATTCAGGAGTAGCCTCCAGAGTCATGCCTACCGAAGGAGAACCACCAGTTCAGCCCGTCCAACCAGCAGAGCATGATGATGGCACTTTGGTGGGTCTCATCAGGACGCTATTAGCTTCCCAGGATCGTCGCGGAGATGCCTTGCACCAGGCGGTGGCAGATGCTTTGACCAGAGGAGGTCATCAGGGTAATAGCACGGCCAACAGCTTCAAGCGCTTGAACCCTCCCTTCTTTGACGGCAGTGAAGATGCGATCGCTGTAGATGCATGGCTTCAGGACACAGAGGTGATTCTAGAAGCAGCCAAGACTCCAGAGAACGAGAAGGTGGCCGTAGTGCGCCTGCAGTTACTAGATCTTGCCCGCAGCTGGTGGGCAGCGCAGGCCGATGGATTAGTGGCCCCTATTTCATGGGCAGTATTCAGGGAGAGATTCCAGACCAAGTATTTTGATGCTGTAGCTCGGTATGATCTACAGACGAGGTTCACCAATCTGAAGCAGATGGGCAGGACGGTCGATGGATATGCGGCCGAGTTTTCGAGACTTAGTCGGTTTGCTCCTACCTTGGTGGCGACCGAGTTCGATAGAGCCCAGCGGTTCCAGCAGGGGCTTCATCTGGAGATTTTATTGGCGGTGGAGCAGTTTGAGCATCAGACTTTTGATGCAGTGTTGAGAGCAGCCCGGAGGCATGAGTATACATCCCAGAGGATCGTGGATAGGACCGGAGGTCGGAAGCGATCTCACGGCCAGATGAATCAGTCATCAGCACCAGCCCCGGCAGCCAGGGCTTTGACCATTGGAGCTCCGAGGCGGGCGGCCTCAGTGACGTCGGTTCAGCATTCCACCCCGACGCACCCTCAGCAGCAGAAGCAGAAGCAGTCTTCCGCAGTGGGATGTTCACACTGCGGGAAGCCAGGGCATGTGGTGTCAGAGTGTCGCAGAGCACAGGGTTTGTGCTTGGTTTGTGGTGCCCCGGACCATAGGGTTGGGAATTGCCCGAACAGGGGGAGTTCATCCGCTTTCTCTAGTCCTTCAGTTAGAGGACCAGCACCAATCCAGCAGCAGCAGCAGCTGCAGTACCCGTTCCCGAGGCCATCGCCGACGCAGGCCCAGGCATTCCAGCAGCAGAGACCGCAGCAGTATGCCCAAGCCCAAGCCCTGATCCAGAGCAGGCAGAGAAATTTTCAACAGAGGGACCCGCACCCAGGGGACATGGTCAAGTGCTGGCTTTGACCATGGGAGAAGAAGGAATAGCACCAGGTGAGGTGGTGGCAGGTACTATTCTCGTCAACATCTTTCCAGCTTCAGTATTATTTGATTCTGGTGCCTCGCATTCATTTATGTCTGCACGATTTGCGACACGGGTAGGATTGGAGCCCGAGTCATTATCAGTGAGGCTCAATATACTTACTGGTAATGGACTTGTGGGAGTAGATAGAGTATTTTCCTCGTGTCGGATCGTAGTTAGCGGTAGAGAATTCCCCGCTAGATTGATAGAGTTCCCGATGGCCGATTATGATGTGGTCTTAGGGATGGATTGGTTGAGGGACCAGTATGCTAGGATAGACTGCCACATTGGCAGAGTTATTTTTGGCATTCCAGGTGAGCCGGAGTTTTCCTTCTCCCGAGGCGAAGTTGAACCTTCTCCTCCAGTATTGCGGATGGCAGTAGCAGCAGTACAGTTGCCTCGGATAGTCGAAGAGTTTCCAGATGTTTTCCCAGAAGAGCTTCCAGGGATGCCGCCAGAGCGAGAGATCGAGTTTACCATCGACTTGATTCCCGGAACAGCCCCAGTGTCAGAGAGAGTCTACAGGATGGCGCCGTCAGAGCTAGAGATATTATACAAGATGATTGAAGAACTCAGAACCAAGGGATTCATTCGTGCTAGTGGATCGCCTTGGGGAGCCCCGATGCTTCTTATGAAAAAGAAGGATGGTACGTCCAGATTGTGTGTTGATTATCGTACCTTGAACTCAGTGACAATCAAGAACAGATACCCTCTCCCAAGGATAGATGACTTGTTTGATCAACTCAAAGGGGCATCAGTATTTTCGAAGATTGACTTGCGGTCAGGATACCATCAGATCAGAGTCAGAGAGCAGGACATCCCGAAGACAGCTTTCAGATCTAGATATGGACATTGGGAGTTCCTTGTGATGCCATTTGGAGCAACCAATGCGCCGGCTGTATTCATGGACCTCATGAATCGCATCTTTATGCCTTATTTGGATCAGTTCGTGATTGTATTCCTAGACGACATCCTGGTCTACAGCAAGAGTGAGGCGGAGCATGAGCATCATCTCAGAATTGTCCTCCAGATTCTCAGAGAGCACCAGTTGTATGCCAAGTTTAGTAAATGCGAGTTCTGGCTCGATCGTATTTCATACTTGGGTCATATCATCACCCGAGGAGGAGTTGAAGTGGATCCCCAGAAGATCGTGGCTATTGAGTCGTGGCCAGTGCCCAGCACAGTTGCAGAAGTTCGCAGTTTTCTTGGATTGGCCGGCTACTACCGGCGATTTGTTTCAGACTTTGCTCGGATTTCAGCGCCATTGACCCAGTTGACCCGCAAGGATGTGCAGTTTGCTTGGACAGCAGAATGCCAGGATTCTTTTGAGAGGTTGAAGCGAGGCTTGATGACAGCTCCTATTCTCACGCTTCCAGATGGAACTGGAGGATTCTCAGTGTATTGTGATGCTTCGGGCAGAGGTTTAGGATGTGTTCTGATGCAGCATGGGAAGGTAATAGCTTATGCGTCACGACAACTTCGTGATCATGAGAGAAATTACCCAACCCATGACTTGGAGCTGGCAGCAGTAGTGTTTGCACTTAAGTTGTGGAGGCACTACCTATACGGAGATAGGATGGAAATTTTCACCGACCACAAGAGCCTGAAGTATGTTTTCACCCAGAAGGATCTTAACATGCGTCAGAGAAGATGGCTAGAGCTGCTTGTGGATTATGATGTCAACTTGCAGTATCACCCAGGAAAGGCCAATGTTGTTGCGGATGCATTGAGCAGGAGAGCCGGAATTTATTTCCTAACAGCGCAACCAGAGCTGTTAGCCGATCTTCAGAAGATGGGAATAGAAGTTGTCCTCCCTACCAGTATGGCATTGATGGCCAGCATGCAAGTTCAGTCCACTATAGTCGAGAGGATCCGGATGGCGCAGTCAGCAGATTCCAAGCTTCAGCGACTTAGAGCAGAGTGTGAGGCAGGACGAAGGCCAGAGTTATGTATCCATGAAGACGGTACACTTCGACATGGTAAGCGTCTTTGTGTACCCAGTGGAGATATTAGACAGAAGATCATGACGGAGGCTCACGGTTCGCAGTATTCCATTCATCCTGGCGGTACGAAGATGTACCGTGATATCCGCCAGCACTTTTGGTGGAATGGCATGAAGAGGGAGATAGCCCGGTTTGTCTCTCGTTGTTTAGTCTGCCAACAAGTTAAGGCTTAACATCAGAGACCAGCTGGACTACTTCAACCGTTGCCGATTCCAGAGTGGAAATGGGAGCACATAACCATGGACTTTCTGACTGGATTGCCTAGAACCCCGGCTGGCAGAGACGCTATTTGGGTTATTATAGACAGGCTCACGAAGGTGGCTCACTTTTTCCCGTTCAGAGTTGGTCAGTCGACGGCTCAGCTAGCGGAGATGTATCTCCGGCAGATTGTCAGGTTGCACGGTGTACCAGTCAGTATCACTTCCGACAGAGATTCAAGATTTACGTCGCACTTTTGGCGTAGCTTGCAAGAGAGTTTGGGAACTCACCTCCAGTTCAGTTCAGCTTATCACCCGCATACAGATGGCCAGTCGGAGCGTACGATCCAGACTCTTGAAGATATGTTGCGGTCATGTACACTCGACTTCGGTGGTTCGTGAAAAGATCACCTGCACCTGGTGGAGTTCTCGTATAACAACAGTTTCCAAGCCAGTATCCAGATGGCTCCGTTCGAGGCATTGTATGGTAGGAAGTGTCGATCCCCGCTAGCCTGGGATGATGTTGGAGAGAGGCAGATGCTTGGTCCGGAAATGATTGCTCAGACCGTTGAAGTAGTCAGAAAAGTCAGAGATCATCTTCGAGTTGCCCAAGATCGCCAGCGTCATTGGGCCGATTCTCATCGGCGTCCTCTTGAGTTTTCTGTCGGCGACCATGTATTCCTGAGGATTTCGCCTAACCGCGGCGTCATTCGTTTCGGCGTACGAGGAAAGCTTAGTCCTAGGTATATAGGGCCGTTCGACATTCTGGAGCGAGTAGGAGATGTATCCTATCGTCTCGCTCTTCTACCGTCGCTACGTGAGGTGTATGACGTATTCCATGTATCCCAACTGCGACGGTATATCCCGGACCCGAGCCACATCCTGGATCATTCGGAATTGGTTGTTGGTACCAACCTTTCGTATGAGGAGAGGCCCGTGTCTATATTGGACCGGAGAGAGAAGATACTTAAGAACAAGACTATTAGTTTAGTCCGTGTTGCTTGGGGTCATCACTCTTTCGGTGAGTCAACGTGGGAGCGTGAGGATGATATCCGATCGCGATATCCCGACCTGTTTGACTCGTAAGGTATAATGTCTTCCTTATGCCTTATGCTTTCAATTCCTTGCTTGAATAAATGACTGCATGATAGACTGCTTGTTATAGCTTACGATTAGAATAGCTTGTCCTTGCAATCCTAGCATCTTAATTAAATTCCGAGGACGGAATTCTTTTAAGGTGGGTAGAGTTGTAATGCCTATAGTTCGTATTGCGTATCTTGGTATACGTGTACGTATTCTTGACTCGTATTGCGTATTTTTTTCCTGCATGATTATTTTGGCATATCATTGGATATGGCATAGCTTGGTTCGGCTTAGCTTGGTTTGGTTTGCTTTTGGGTTCATCATGAACCAAAAGAAAACCCCCACCTACCACCACCATCCCCATTTATTAACCCATTCCTCCTCTTTCTCTCTCTTCATTATTCTTCTTCTTCTCCATATTTACTTCTTCAACCACCAGGAGGGAGAGAGAGGGAGAGCTTAGGCAAGTACAAACTTGCTTCATGATGGATCTCATGTTTTATTGTTCCATTCTCTTCCTTACTAGATTCTAAGCCTCTTTAGAACTGGAAGTTTTCGGTTTTGATGGTTATATTTTGTAGATCTAAGTTTTAAGTTCCTTCTTGTTTAGTTTTCTTGGTTTTGATCTCTAAAACTTGGTTATTTTTGAAAACTAATGGTTCTATGTTGTAGAGAATTCAATTTCATTCAGTTTTGGCTTTTGTTTCGCTTGATTTCGACTCCGGATGAGTAAGTTATGGCCATTACAAGTTTTCGGAACTTTCATGGCTGAACTTGCTGTTTGGGGACGATGAACCCCATGCGCCCGGGAGGCCATGCGCCGTGAAGTCCCGGCAACGCATTCCTTAACTCCGAGCGTGTCATGCGCGTAGGTTTCTTATGCGCATGTATTGAAGACGCAACGTGAGTTTCCCATGCGCCGATTCGTGCAGGAATCCCATGCGCCGATTCGTGCAGGAATCTCATGCGCCGATTCGCGCAGAAATCTCATGCGCCGATTTGTGCAAGAATTCCATGCGCCGATTCGTGCAGAAATCTCATGCGCCGATTTGTGCAGGAATCCCATGCGCCGATTCGTGCAGGAATCCCATGCGCCGATTGTGCAGGAATTTACTGTTTTTGCCTGTTTAAGTTGTTTTGTAGCTAGAATCTTGAAAAACTCAAAACATGAAAGTTGTAGATCTTTTCCTTGGCTTCAAGAATATGTCATTAGTTATTTTATACAATCTTTCTCATTCATGATAATGTAAGAATAGAACATGATAGTGGCCCGCGGTGGCGCACTCTTGACAAGTAAACTGATATGACAAGTATGAAAGGTCTGGACACCGTGGGCGATTGCGTTTGTACAAATAAACCAGTACTGTCTTGCATCATGTCTAGGATGGGGATCCCTGAGTACCACGGTCAGGGGTACCTACTGAAATGGACTAAGGCTAATTAACTAGAATGATTCAGTAGTCATGAAGAGATTCCCAGCTACAGGCAATCCCGTTATCTGGGCGCATTAAGTGGACTTGTAGCCTACCGACGAGTAGGGCACATTTCCAGCACACAGTCACGTGTTGCATTCTTCATAACGGACATTCGACCCGGATAACTGGATGGTCTGCAGGGCTTGTGGCTGTTGGGATAATCTCATTGCATCTTGCTAGTAACTAGGCCTGTGATAACTCTAGTTAGTTAAAAGTATCAAGCCGTACTCTTGATTGGCCGTGATTGATTGGATGAAGTTTATTCCAGTTTAGTCTTATCCTGATCCGGTACAAGATTGTATCAGGACATGATATCTTGTATCGATAAATGATGGGATACCAAGTTCTGTTCAGATGAAGGGTTACAACCCCGGTCCTTGTTTGGTTTAAGGGTTGTAACTTGGCTATCTGAATAGTTCCATGGTTATCTTATCATATATCGTCCTGCTTATTGATGCTTGCCTTAACAATAACGATCGGGGGTCCAGTTCTGTTCAGGCGAAGGGTTACAACCCCGGTCCTTGTTTGGTTTAAGGGTTGTAACCTGGCTCCCGGAGCAGTTCTGTGTCCTCTCTTCGTTTATTGTCTTATTGTAACCCCCTGTCATGCTCGTCATGTTTTACCTTTACTTCAATACCATGATTATTTATACTGGCCTTAACAATAACGATCGGGGGTCCAGTTCTGTTCAGGCGAAGGGTTACAACCCCGGTCCTTGTTTGGTTTAAGGGTTGTAACCTGGTTCCCGGAGCAGTTCTGTGTCCTCTCTTCGTTTATTGTCTTATTGTAACCCCCTGTCATGCTCGTCATGTTTTACCTTTACTTCAATACCATGATTATTTATACTGGCCTTAACAATAAAGATCAGGGGTCCAGTTCTGTTCAGGTGAAGGGTTACAACTCCGGTCCTTGTTTGGTTTAAGGGTTGTAACCTGGCTTCCGGAGCAGTTCTGTGTCCTCTCTTCGTTTATTGTCTTGTTACCTTATCAATAGTAATTGAGGCGGGTTTCTATTCAGGCGAAGGATTGCAACCCCGGTCCTTGTTTGGTTTAAGGGTTGCAGTCTGGCTACTTGAATGATTTCTCCGTGCTCAATATATTATTGTTATCTCAGCTATTATCACTATCTTTTAATTACCTTTACTATTTATTTGTGATATACTGGTTTTAGTTCCTAAGTGAAGCCTCCTTTGTGGCACTTGCTCTTTCTGGGGTCTGATCCAGCTGGTTTTGTGTGGCCAGATATCGGAGCAGCACCAGAGGATCTACCTACTGTCTTCCAGCCAGATGGTGACCACCAGGCGTAACCCTGGCAACGAGTGGGTTTCTTTTTGTTCTCCCACTTTATTGTAAACTTATTCTTTTGAGGCGTTTAGCCGGCGAGCACGTGTTAGCTCGATTGTACCTTACTTACTGTCTGCCTACGGGCTATAACATGATTGACAGATCCTAGGGTTGATCATGTATGACTGAACTCTTACTAGTCCTGACATTTTGTACGACTAGCTTCATGATTATCCGATATGTAATGTATGGGACGCCTTGCTATTATATATTTGGTGCTCTGACATCTTGTAACTACTATTACTTGCTTGTGATTGAGACAATAGGCTTGTTCACGACCATAGGAGACTGTTGGCTTGTAGTTAAACCCTCATGTATCTAGACAGCCGTGACCGTATAGCGAGGTGGGTTGCACTTCAATATACGTAGCTGGCTATGTACGCCCCCGCTCTCCAGTATTCTGGTTCTGGGGCGTGACAAGTTTCGAAGGTAGTTGAAGAATTTCTAGACGTATTTCCCGAAGAACTTCCCGGTCTGCCACCGGTTAGAGATATTGAGTTCAGCATAGAATTGGCACCTGGAACTAAACCAATATCAGATCGGGTTTACAGAATGGCGGATTCAGAGCAGGCCAAGGTTTATCAGCATATAGAGGAATTGAAGGAGAAGAAGTTTATCCAAGCTAGCATATCGCCATGGGCAGCACCAGTGGTACTTGTAGGGAAGAAGGATGGATCATCCAGATTGTGCATCGATTACAGGAAGCTTAACGCGGCAACAGTAAAGAACAAGTACCCATTACCCAGGATCGACGACTTATTTGATCAGTTGAGCCAGGCTAGAGTTTTCTCCAAGATAGATCTTCGTTCAGGGTACCATCAGGTGAGGGTTCGGAAGGAGGATATTCCCAAGACAGCATTCAGGTCGAAGTATGGGCATTATGAGTTTTTAGTAATGCCGTTTGGTTTGACCAATGCTCCAGCTATCTTCATGGATTTGATGAACCGCATCTTTATGCCGTATTTAGATCAGTTTGTCGTAGTATTTCTCGACGACATTCTTGTGTACTCTGCTAGTGAAAATGAGCATAAAGACCACCTCAGAAAAGTGTTACGGGTTCTGAGAGAGAACCAGTTGTATGCCAAGCTCAACAAGTGTGAATTCTGGACAGATCACATTTCATTTTTGGGTCATATTGTATCAGGAGCTGGAGTAGCAGTGGATCCCAAGAAGGTAGAAGCAGTAGAGAGTTAGCCAGTACCCAAGACCGTAGCTGATGTACGGAGTTTCTTGGGATTGGCAGGATATTACAGAAGATTTGTTTCAGATTTTGTAAGGCTTTCAGCACCCATGACCCGCTTGACCCGGAAGGATGTACCATTTGTTTGGTCGGCAGAATGTCAGGCATCATTCGAGACTTTGAAACAGAAGTTGATATCAGCGCCCATTCTTACATTGCCAGTTGGACCTGGAGGTTTTACCGTATATTGTGATGCGTCAGGTAAAGGACTTGGACGCGTCCTCATGCAGCACGGGAAGGTGATAGCATATGCATCTAGGCAGCTTCAGGACCACGAGAAGAATTACCCAACTCATGATTTGGAGTTGGCGGCAGTAGTATTTGCTTTGAAGCTTTGGAGGCATTACTTATATGGTGACCGAGTAGACATGTACACAGACCACAAAAGTCTGAAGTACATCTTTACTCAGAAGGAGCTGAACATGAGGCAGAGAAGATGGTTAGAGTTGATCAAGGATTATGACGTGGAGCTTCAGTATCATCCAGACAAGGCTAATGTAGTGGCAGACGCTCTCAGCAGGAGAGGCGGCACATTTATGTTGATAACGCAGAGACATATCTTAGAAGACCTTCAGGAGATGGGCATAGAAGTTATACTTCCTAGTGATGTAGGAGTTCTGGCTAGTCTACAAGTTCAATCCGACTTGGTAGGCAGGATCAAGGCAGCTCAGGCACAAGACCCAAGGATTCAGAAGCTTAGGGCAGAATGTGAGTCAGGACTCAGAAAGGAGATGCAAATTCATGAAGATGGTACGCTTAGGTTTGGATCACGTCTATGTGTACCTAGTGGAGATATCAGACAAGAAGTTATGACAGAAGCTCACAGTTCTCAGTATTCTATACATCCTGGAGGGACCAAGATGTACCAAGATATCAAGCAGCACTTCTGGTGGAATGGAATGAAGAGAGAGATAGCTAGATTCATTTTTCGTTGCTTGGTATGTCAGCAAGTGAAGGCAGAACAGCAGAGGCCAGCTGGATTATTGCAACCGCTTCCTATCCCGGAATGGAAGTGGGAGCATATCACGATAGACTTTGTGACCGGTTTATCGAGATCGCCAAGTGGTAAGGATGCCATTTGGGTGATAGTAGATCGGCTTATGAAGGTGGCGCATTTTCTTTCTTTCAGAGTAGGGCAATCTACAGAAAAGTTGGCGGAGTTGTACATGCTGCAGATAGTCAGGCAACATGGAGTCCCTGTCAGTCTTGTGTCAGACAGAGATACCCGTTTCACGTCGTATTTCTGGAAGAGCTTGCATCATAGTCTGGGTACCAAATTAAGATTTAGCGCGGCTTACCATCCGCAGACGGACGGACAATCAGAAAGGACGATTCAGACTTTAGAAGACATGTTACGAGCTTGCACTCTAGATTTTGGAGGGTCTTGGGAGAGTCACCTTCACTTGGTCGAGTTCTCATACAACAACAGTTATCAAGCCAGTATCCAGATGGTGCCATTTGAGGCACTATATGGTAAGAAGTGTAGATCGCCACTAGCATGGGATGATATCGGGGAAAGGAAGATGCTAGGCCCAGAAATGATTATCCAGGCGGTTGAAGTGATTAAGGGAATTAGAGAGCGACTTCGTGTTACGCAGGATCGGCATCGTCATTGGGCGGACCAGCATCGTAGGCCGTTAGAGTTCTCTGTTGGGGACCACGTATTCTTGCGGATCTCACCTACCCATGGGGTCATTAGATTTGGCGTTCGCGGGAAACTGAGTCCGCGGTACGTGGACCCATTTGTTATCCTTGATCGGATAGGCGATGTTGCTTATCGTTTATCACTCCCACCTTCGTTATGAGAGGTGCATGACATGTTTCATGTATCTCAATTACGGAGGTATGTATCGGACCCAAGCCATATCCTCGATCATTCTGAGCTGGTTGTTGGTACCAACCTGTCTTACGAGGAGCAGCCTGTGTCCATCTTGGACCGAAGAGAGAAGGTACTCAAGAACCGAACAATTAGTCTTGTCCG
Source organism: Iris pallida (assembly GCA_029216955.1). NCBI lineage: Eukaryota > Viridiplantae > Streptophyta > Magnoliopsida > Asparagales > Iridaceae > Iris > Iris pallida. Next base: position 2,865,294 of record JANAVB010031417.1, on the reverse strand, counting down.
TGTTGCTTGGGGTCATCACTCATTGGGAGAGTCAACGTGGGAACGTGAGGATGATATTCGATCACGGTATCCACATCTGTTTGACTCACAAGATATATCTTTTTTTTGTGTACCTTGATTGTCTTGATTCCTCATGCTTAACCCCTTATGGGTAGAATTGCTAGATAACGTAGATTGTTAAATATGGATATGTTACTTGCTATGGACATTGTAAAATGATTGCTTGATTGAATTGCTTGTACTTAGATTAGTTTAGCCCCGATGTTTTATCCTGCTTGGATTTCAAATTCCGAGGACGAAATTTTTTCTAAGGTGGGTAGAGATGTCACTCCCCGTTCCCAGAATGCGTAGTCTTATTCATGTACAACTCATGTGTATTTATTTTAGTATTTATCATGTATTACCCTGTATTTAAATTTCTTTAATTCATGTTAACTAAGTTTCTGTTAATTAATTATCTGCTCTTTAATTCTTATGTTAATTTATTTCCTGCAATTAATTTTCCGTAATTTATTTCTGTATTTTATTTCTTGCAATTTACTTCTCTGCTTTAGTTTTATTTTCGGTTGGATGAGCCCCTTAAACCCGACCCATTAAGAACCCGGCCCAACTCCCACCTACCACCCCTTTGCTACTTAAAGCTACCCTCTCCCTTCTCTCTCCTCATTCACTCCTTCTTCACCATTACTTCTTCTTCTTCCTTTCATTACTCTCTCCACCTACCAACTAGGCAAGTACATCTTGCTCTACATGAGGACCATATTTTATGGTTCAATATTCTTTCTCTCATGATTCTTAGAGAGTTTAGTGCTTAGTATTTTTGATTTCATTGGTTCATTTCTTGTAGATCTAAGTTATTGTATTTTCGGTTGTCTATGGGTTTTGATCTAGCAAACTCCTTTGTTCTCAAGATTTGATGGTTCCATGTCGTAGAGCAGTTCATCCTACCCAATTTTGACCTTTGGAAAGTTGGATTCGGACTTATTTTGACCAAGTTATGAACTTTTGAAGCCTTGGGGTACAACCATAGAGTTCTTGCTGTTTGGAGAAGACAGTGAGCAGTGTATGCTAGCTTTTAGCTGCGTCACTGAGCTGTGCGCGCTCTTTAGCGCAGCGCAGCATGGAGTCCATACGCTGCCTTTTTAGGAAGCGTGTATCTTGTATACGCTACCTTTTGGAAGCGTGTGTCGTATGAAGTCCATACGCTACCTTTTTGGAGCGTATGACTTGCATACGCTGACTTGGATGGTCAGGAGTCGTATGGAGTTCATACGCTACCATTTGGGAGCGTATGACTTGCATACGCTGACTTGAATGGTCAGGAGTCGTATGGAGTTCATACGCTACCTTTTGGGAGCGTATGACTTGCATACGCTGACTTGAATGGTCAGGAGTCGTATGAAGTCCATACGCTACCTTTTGGGAGCGTATGACTTGCATACGCTGACTTGAATGGTCAGGAGTCGTATGAAGTCCATACGCTACCTTTTGGGAGCGTATGACTTGCATCCGCTGACTTGAATGGTCAGGAGTCGTATGGAGTTCATACGCTACCTTTTGGGAGTGTATGACTTGCATACGCTGACTTGGATAGTAAGGAGTCGTATGGAGTTCATACGCTGCCTTTCGGAAGCGTATGACTTCCCTACGCTAGCTTGGCTTGAGCGTAGCTTGACCTGGACGTACGCTGGCTTGAGCGTAGCTTGACCTGAGCGTACGCTGGCATGAGCGTAGGCTGACATGAGAGTAGCCTGCTTACCCTGGATCTTCTATAGCCCTGTATATTGATATCTTATTAGATGTTTAACGTCCATTTTATATCCTTACGCCTTTTTGCATAAACTTGATATAATCATGATATGTTGATATTTCTGTTAATTATAGATTGTTACGTGGGATGTACCATGTGTCATAAATTGAGTTATAGATACCCGGATTGACTAGAATTAAATCCTGAGAGTTGTAGACTCGACCCCACTGAATGCTAGTTGACTTTCATGCCTTGCCACCATTGATAATGATTGTGATCTTGACTAAATTGATCATGCGTTCCTAATTGGAACTAAGAGACTGGCTAGTCGTCTTATTGAATGAAATGAATGAGACACGTTCATGTTATGAACTATTGTACTCGATTGGCTGATCCCGAATATTGACATACATGCACATGCCGGCTTCAATCTATTTATTTATTTATTTACTTAGTTATTTTTCTACAAAAGAAGCATGTGTACTTTATGGTCAGGGCATGATTACCGTGGATAGATTTGATTGTTGCATTACGCTATGTAAGACCTGCAACCTAACCGCACTGGTATCGTTGTAGAGTTGTGCATATCGTATCCCGTACGAAAGTACTCATTTGAATGACCATGATCCACGGCATGGGATTTCACTCAACGTAGAGACTATTAAGTTAAATAAAATAATGATTGCATGGAGAAAATAGATTTCCGAATTCTTACATGGCAGCCCCCTTGGGACGAGTAGTACCCGACGGGCCGGCTGGTTCCCACAGATACTGTAAATCTGCCACACGGGCAGGGAACAGTATCTGCTTTTATTATTATTGTATATTGTATATTGACGGGCGTCCTGCTAGGACTCGTCTAATTCATGCATGGGCCAATTGATCGACTGGATAGACTAGCCTTGCTTGCACATAGTAAGAACTGAGGAATCCATAATTGCATTATTCCAGGATAACTTGGGACTCATAATAGCAAGCCGTAGGAGTTGATTGGCCGTTCAAGATGATTTGTTTGTGCACTGTACTCTGTTACCTAACTGGGATGATCAGAATGTCACGACATAACGGGCCAACTTCTGTCCTTATTTGGTTGGGAGGTTGGTTCGAAGTGTCTTGATGTGATGTGAGTTCTAGTAGCAAGCAAAGATCTATTATTATATTCTCTTACTTACTGATTTTAGTTCTCATATCGTGCTCCCTTGTAGTACTTGCTATTAGAGGTCTAACCTCTCTGGTTTTGCATGGCCAGATTTAGAGCCGGTCCCCGAGGACTCAGCGTACTTCCACCTCCAGGATGGTCAATACTAGAGGAATGATCGCAGGAGGCCTCGAGTGGGCTCCTTAACTTCACCACTCGTTTTGTTATCTACTTTATACCTTACCGTTTGGCACCGACATGTTAGTCGGATTGTCTTGTACTTACTTTTGCATAATTGTAATTAAGTCAGACTGCAGCTGATAATAATTGTGTATACTTACTACATCATCTGGCTGTATTTTGTAAAGCCAGATCTCAAGAATATTTTGACTGAGCGTTTGGGACGCCTTACTGCTTTACCTTACATGTTCTATATTTCTGTTTCTTGTTTGAATGATTGATACAATAGATGTGTAATGACCATAGTAAGACTTTTATGTAGTATGCACCCCCTCGTCTGGTTAGACAGCATTGATCGTATTATACGATATTCATCTACCCGTAATACGTAGCTGGCTGAGTCACTCCCCCGCTCTCCAGTATTCTGGTTCTGGGGCGTGACAGAAATACGCGTAAAGGGATACGCCAAGCTAGAGTAGACTTGCATAATCCAGGTTCACGCTGACACGAATGAACGTGGGCGTAGAGCTTGATAATACGCGGGCACGTATAAACGTGGGCGTAGAGAACCTCCAGAAGTCCAAATCCCATGAAACCTTAAATCTAAACCAAAATGGAACTTCCATGGATCAAAATAGGGTATAACACAAATTTCAACAACCTGGAATGATCAAAACTTGAAAAATAAGGAAGTCTGATAGATCAAACCACCAAAATCCGAAAAAGGCAAATTTTTAGATCTACAAAAATAAAACTTTCAAAATGTAAAATGTCAAGTTCTAAACTATCTTAGAATCACGAGAGGAAAATAAATGAACAATAAAAATGGGTTCTCACGTGGAAGCAAGATGCACTTGCCTATGGGTTTTCCTAGGTTAGAGGAAAGGTTAATGGAGAAGAAGAAGAGTAAATGAGAATGAATGAAGAGAGAGAAAGTAGTTGGGCTTTAATGGAGATGGTGGTAGGTAGGGGGTGTGTTCATGATGAACCACCAAAATAAACCAACCCAAACCGAACCCAAGAGCAAAACGAAAGCAGAAAATAAAATACAGAAAAACAATTAGCGTAAAATTAAATGAATTAAATACAGGACAAATGCATGATAAATATTAAATAAATACATTCAAGTAGTACACGTATTAAAATACGCATTCTGAGAACGGAAAGTGACATCTCTACCCTCCTTAGAAAAATTTCGTCCTCGAAATTTCAAATCCAAGCATGATAGAAACATCAGGGCTAAACTAATCCAAGCACGAGCAATTTTAGCGGGCAAGCAGTCATCTTATAATATCAAATATCAAGTAATATATCTATGTTTATCAATCGACGACATCTAGCAATTTTTACTCTTAGGGTGATAAGCATGGGGAATCAAGGCAATCAAGGTACATGGAAAAAAATATACCTTGTGAGTCAAATATGTGCGGATACCGTGATCGGATATCATCCTCACGTTCCCACGTTGACTCTCCTAAGGAGTGATGACCCCAAGCAACACGAACAAGGCTAATTGTTCGGTTCTTGAGTATCTTCTCCCTTCGGTCCAAAATGGACACCGACTGTTCCTTGTAAGACAGGTTGGTACCAACAACCAGCTCAGAATGATCGAGGATATGGCTTGGGTCCGATACATACCTACGCAACTGAGATACATGAAACACATCATGCACCTCTCATAACGAAGGTAGAAGGGATAAACGATAAGCAACATCGCCTACCTTATTGAGGATAGCAAATGGACCTACGTATCGCGGACTCAACTTCCCACGAACGACAAATCTAATGACCCCACGAGTAGGTGAGATTCGTAAGAACACGTGGTCCCCAACAGAAAATTATAGCGGCCTACGATGCTGGTCTGTCCAATGACGATGTCGATCTTGCGCAATTCGAAGTCGCTTCCTAATTTTCTTAACCACTTCAGCCGTCTGAACAATCATCTCTAGGCCCAACATCTTCCTCTCTCCGATATCATCCTATGCTAGTGGCGACCTACACTTCTTACCATATAGTGCTTCGAATGGCGCCATCTGGATACTGGCTTCATAACTGTTGTACGAAAATTCGACTAAGTACAGGTGACTCTCCCAAGACCCTCCAAAATCTAGGGTGCAAGCTCGTAACATATCTTCTAAAGTCTGAATTGTTCTTTCTGATTGTCCGTCTGTCTGTGGATGGTAGGCCATACTAAATCTTAACTTGGTACCCAGGCTATGATGTAAACTCTTCCAAAAATGTGATATAAAATGGGTATCTCTAACTGATACAATACTGACAGAAACCCCATGCTGCCTGACTATCTGCTGCATATACAACTCTGCCAACTTTTTTGTAGATTGCCCTACTCTAAAAGGAAGAAAATGTGCCACCTTCGTAAGCCGATCCACTATCACCCAAATAGCATCCTTACCACTTGGTGATCTCGGTAAACCGGTCACAAAGTCCATGGTGATATGTTCCCACTTCCATTCCGGGATAGGAAACGGTTGTAATAATCCAGCTGGCCTCTGTTGTTCTGCCTTCACTTGCTGACATATTAAGCAACGATAAACAAATCTAGCTATCTCCCTCTTCATTCCGTTCCACCAGAAGTGCTGCTTGATATCTTTGTACATTTTGGTCCCTCCAGGGTGTATAGAATACTGAGATCTGTAGACTTTTGTCATAACCTCCTGTCTGATAACTCCACTTGGCACACATAGATGTGATCCAAATCTAAGTGTACCATCTTCGTGAATTTTCATCTCCTTCCTGAGTCCTGACTCACATTCTGTCCTAAGATTCTGAATCCTTGGGTCCCGTGCCTAAGCTGCCTTGATCCTATCTACCAAGTCGGATTGAACTCGTAGACTTGCCAGAATTCTGATATCACTAGGAAGTATAACCTCGATGTTTGCAAAAACAAAAAGTTTATTCCAAACTTGAAAAAAGAATTAGTACAAAGTACAATAAATTCTGGAAAAGTACAACTATAGGAATCTGATCAGAAGACGATCACTTTATTCCTTGGACTAATGTGAACTTGAAGATTGTAGCCTCTGGAGAATGCAGCAGTAATTTTACAATAGTTCTTGATCTCTGTGCGTATGTATCTGATCATTTCATAATGATTGGAAACTCTATTTATAGAGTTCAAGAAATAACTGTTTTAGCAGTTATTCTGATGTGCGCGAGGCTGGATTGCGCCAAATTGGATTGCGCCAACCTCCTGTTGTGCCAACTTTCATTCAGTTGTTAAGTCGTGTACTAACTATATTTAGACGCGTGGCATCATGTGAATGAGATGCGCATGGTCGTGTACAGGATAGTAGACACGTTTTGAAAGATTAGTAGCATGTGCGCCACGTTATCCTGCTTTAGAATGTAAGTTGTCTCAACTTCATCAGGTTGCACGAGCTTCGGTCAACTACGCCTGATTGAGCCGCGCCTAGACACGTGGCAGCTTTTGAGCAGATGTCATCAGATTGCGCCTAGGCACAACTAAAGATTTTGTCTGGATTGTGCCTAGGCGCAACTTACGAAGTGTACAGGACAGCTGTCTACCAACTCTCATTGAGCGGCACAATTCACGGGATTCGAAGAGATTTTTTTCGTTCATTGTGGTGTCAGTCGTCAGTGCTGTCAGGTAATGATGGCCATTAAGTGTCAGACGTCACGTAGATTTTGGCACAACAAGACTTGGCGCAGTCTGATATTAGGCGCAACCTGATCAGTGGCGCAGCTTGTTCTCTGAGCATCATATTAGTGGCGCAACCTGATCTTTGGGACGCAACTTGATCACTGATTAGTATGTTCAGGGCACAACTTGATTTTTAGCCCCTACAAGACCCCATTCAAAGTTTTCAAAACTTAAAACTGTATCAAAGTTTTGAAATACTTTGAATTTTATAAAAAAAAATTGACTGAGTCAAGTTGCGCCAGTTTCGCGCAATCTGTTATGACCAATTACGATTCATCATGCCCGATTCAGGATGACTGTTAGGATCAACAATTACGCGCAATCTGTTAGTAACAACATAATAAAAAAAAATCAAGAACACACACACACACACACACACACACATATATATATATATATATATATATATATATATATATATATATATATATATATATATATATATATATATATATATATATATATATATATATATATATATGGTCCTTCTACAATACATGGGATGTATCAATACATCAACAATTGCATTGAAAATGTATTAAAAATTGTGAGAAGTGTTTACTTTGACTTTGACTTTACCTGTTTACTTTGACTTTGACTTTACCTGTTACTTTGACTTCGGTTTTAATCTGAACCATTGGATCAACATCCAATGATTCAGATTTGGAATGTATTGATATAATTTTTTACATGGGATGTATTGAAGAATATATATATATATATATATATATATATATATATATATATATATATATATATATATATATATATATATATATATATTGTAAGAAAAAATAAAAAATACTAATAATCTTTGTTCAAACTAAAGGAGAAGTTGGATAATAAAATTCGAATAAAATACATTTAATGTTGTAAAATAATTATAAAAATTCAAGTAGCAACTAACCAATATCTTTCTTAGTTAATTGATACGCACTTATAGCATGTAATAATTTTTATATATATTAATGTACGATTTCAACACCAAATAGGTAGAATTACATCTATGTGGTACAATCTTAACAAATCTTCAAAATTCAAACAATATTGTGCACATAACATTTTAAATTATTTTGCCTACTTGGTGAAATATTTAAATAAATTTGACATATTATATTATTTTCTAAATTTGCTTGAAAAGATGGAGATGTTCTTGTACAATTATAAAGAAAACAATGACAAGCACATCTTATATGGAAAAGTCGTCCTTTTAATATAGGCTGGAATTGAGATTTTTAAAAACCGATATTAGTTAAGTACTATTGCTAACACTATCAAAAGAAATTTAATTTTTTTGAATTATGAATTTTATATTCACGTAAAACTTGTAAGATGGCCCCACACATATTGCACTTCCAATATGGGAACATTCCAACGGTATTAAACAAAGAATTCATCTTTGTAAAAGCCTTTTTTTTCTAAATAATGTGTCATGATACAAACAAAAGGATTATTTCGTTTACTGGTCCATATATCCAAAGTAAAAAACAAATGTTTGAAACTTTGTTTAAAAGCCGTTTTTTCCTTATCAAATATTTTAAAAGCATATACTCTAATAGAATATATAGAAACTTAACAAGAATTTAATGTGCATAATCATAGCAATCTTTATTAACATTAACTAGGAAAGATTGTTCATCACAAATAATATATTTTGTTTAATTTATTTTACCAAGAGACAAAAAAAGTAAATGATTCTGATGAGGATTATTGAGCATTGATACTTAATTTTGCTTGTCTAGCATAATTTTCTTTTCCCATATATTAATAATCACAATATTAAAATCTGTTTGCGACTTGAAGGTGATCTAGCCAATAAATTCATTTTCCAAAAAAATTAACCAGATTGATGCTTCATGTCCAATCTGCAAGGTATGTGAAGAAACAACTGACCATCTTTTTCTTCATTGTCCTGTTACAGGTCCTTCGTGGATGAGTCAACTTTCTATATCTGGAATTATCACATCTCATACTTCAGTTCAGTCTCTTATCACTGATCTCCTCAAGAAAGGGAATCACCAAGATGTTTCATGTTGTTTATACATGCTGTGGGCAATCTGGAAAGCAAGGAACAAGTATATATTTGAGCATGCTTCAATCAACATCAATTGGATTGCTCTCGAAGCCTCAAGATTTGTCGTGTCGCATGGACACGACACTAGAGCATCTCGTAGTGACATGGGCATGAAGCCCTATGCGTGGCGTACACGTGGACACGAGCACATGGTGCTTCGTGTCCTGTGTCGCGTGTACGACGCGTGTAAAAGAGATAGCTGTAAAAGAGATGTATTGTGACTAGTGATGTAAGATACAGGCAATAGAGTAAGATACATGAACTGCTGAAAGGAAATATACGCTGTAAAAGAGATAGCTGTAATGAAATATCTACTGTATATAGAGAACTGTAGTGACTAGTGATGTAGAGCACAAGATAGGCATGTGAATGGCTAGAATTTATACATGATTACACTACTGAGTTTGCACATAATTACACTACTTTGGAATTATTCACATGTCCACTTCTACTCCCCCGTTTCCCCAATCAATACACAAGGATCTATACAGGTTACGTTATTTATACATGATATCACATGGGGCCCATGAAAGGGTGCACATGATAGTATACATGAGGGCTCAGTAAACATGAGAGTACATGATCACATGAGTGCACATGAATGATGGAAGCATAGGAGTACATGATGATAGTGAAACACACATAACATGAAGTACCCGATGCTCCCGAGAGGGATAACATCTCATGTAAAGATCCATATAGTACCAATCCGTGTTACAAATGTGACAGCAATAAGTAAAGTAATCTAGAGCGAGAAGTAAAGCCTGAACAAGTATGAAACGGTCAGAGAATGTACTCGCCTGCTGTATGAATGTCTGTAGAGAATATGCAGTCTGAGGAGAGGTGTCTGGCTCCTGATCAGAGCAACACAAGTCACAATGTATTCTAAATAGTAAAAATGAAGTCTACTATGCATACTACATGATTCTAGGTCAATCTGGTCAAAAGTCAACTCTTGGTCAACTCTAAAGTCAAACTAGTCAAAGTTAGGTCAACACCAGTCAACTAGTTAGGGTTTTAGTCAAACTAGTCAAACTAGTTGTTTTAGGTCATTCCTAGTCATTTCTAGGTTAACTAGGTCACTTTTGACCTAGATTTGACTTTGGTCAACCCTTAGTCAACAAGGGTCAACAAGTGGGTTTAGGGTCATTAGGGTTAGTCCCAAGCCATAGGCTAGTAATCCTAGGCCATAGGCCATAGTCATAGGTTTTTATATAACCTATACTAGAAATCATATATATATGTATATATCTATATATAGATATATATATCTATCTACTACCCATATACCCATATATGAATACTATATACAATACAAACCCACATACATATATATATATATAATATCACTATATGAAAACTAATACAATATATATATATATCAATATATATATATATACCTATATATATATACAAACTCATATATATACTATATATATATAGAGAGACATAGAGAGAGAGAGTGAGACAGTGAGAGAGAGTGAGAGATCAGGACACAGGGGGGGGTTTCCAGAATCCTGGAACCCAAAATCAAACCCCCAAACACACACACATAACACACATATACACACATATACACACATATGTGTATATCTATATAACTACACCCACACACACCCAAATCTCCTCGAATTCGACCCACACCCTCACATATATGTATACTACACATAGACTCACTAAAATACACTAGTCTAATACCTAAATTATTAATAAAATCGAATCAAAGTTCGATTTCCAAAATCTGGAATTAACTCAAAACTGTGACAGTGCACAGTTAACACTGAAATTGGGTAATTCGATATACGCAACCCAAATCGAGCTAAGACTCGATACCAACGGTTGGTAACTAACCCCCCATAGATACACTAGGGTCCTAGGACACTGACACGACACCACGACACGGTTTCGTGTGTCCAAACACACAAAACACTCGATCGGGTAAGTCTGATACGTGTACACAAGAACAGTGTCGTGCACACGTTCCACGCACTCGTGGACACACCACGAGACACGACACGTCTCGTGGTCGTGCATACGTCTAGCCCACACGTAGGGCTACACATCCCACAGCCTGACACGTGTCCAAGACACGCGTGGACACAGAACAACACCGTATCAGTCGTGAAAACACGACTGATACACGCGTGTTACGACTGCGTCGTGCACGCGGTTACACGCGTCGTACACGCGACACAGGACACGAAGCACCACGTGCTCGTGTCCACGTGTACGCCACGCATAGGGCTTCATGCCCGTGTCACTACGAGATGCTCTAGTGTCGTGTCCATGCGACACGACACACTCAAAGTTGTGCGTGCGCGCGCGTGCGCTGACAGCGCGTGTCCAGTGCGAGTGAGTTTTCTCACTCGACACGACACGACGCGACACGAGACTTTGGGGGCATGTTCGCAGACATTGCCCCCTTGTCTGTGTCAAATATTTTGTGTCCTAGTGGCCTGTGCTGTGCGCACGAAGGGTCGGGTAGCAGGACATGCACGATGGGCTCGTGCGGTCGGTTCGTGTCCAATTTGGACACGGACACATCACTAAAATGTGCTCAGTCGAGTGGGTTCGTGACCTACATGTCTAGGGCTTCACAACAGTGCAACTAGTTCTACAAAAACACAAAAACAAGTCCATTGTGGCATTTCACCAAACAAGGTTTCTAGCTTAGGATACGTGTCCGATACGGACACCAAAACACATCAAAATCCCACCAAACTTTACCCACAGTATTGTTATCCCTATATGAATGCATTTATGAAAGAAAAACAGGAATTTGACTAAGTTTGTGGAAATTTACCTATTGGTGAAATTCCAAGGAAATCAATGAAAAGGGGGTTGTGTGATCTCCAACTCGATGATGCCCAAGCTTCCAAATTCTAGATTTCTTGCTTCCCTTAGCACCCTATATGTTGTAGGGTTCCAATGCAAGAGACTAGAGTCAATTTGGATCAAGATAGCTCAAGTTATGAAGGTTGAAAGGAAAGGGAATTTTTGTGGAATAAATTTCATGTATTTTTGTTCATGAATCATTCCAATGGGTTATATAGGAGTTGTACCAGCTAGGGGGGTACCCCTTGGCCGGCCAAGCAGGGGGGGGGGGTGTCTTGTCTTCCTTCAAGGCTAAGTCAAGGACTTTAGCAAAAGGTTTGGTGATATTTTGCATGTTTTGTGCAAAATATCCATAAAGCAAATATCTAGATATTATCTACTTTAACCCATGACCTAAACATCACCCTAATGATTCTAGGTTAGGGGCTAACTACTAGTTTAGGGTAGGATAGGTTAGGAACTAATCATGAGACCTACCAAGAATTAAATAATATTAAAAATCACATAATCACAAATTAAGTCTAGAAAATTACCAAAATACCCTTTTGGTCAAAAACCCATAATTTGATATTCTAAGCCTATGGCTAAGCTCTCATGGTCATGGCAACTTCTAGGTTAGAGAAAACTAGGGTTTGCACTAAGTTATACTAACCAAAATCACGAAGCCATAAGTCATGACTTAGCAGACTTAGAAAATGGTTAAATCACACTAATAAACACTATAAACCATATCATGCCCTAATCACCATTATTTAATAATAAAAAATAATAATTTTTTTTATAATCCCTAATTTTCAGAAAACAGGGTGTTACAAGATTGCAGGAGACTTTTGACAAAAACAACTCTCTGTCGCCTACACACAATGTAGCAGTTCAATCATCCTCTCCTAATTCTCATTGGAATCCACCTGTTGCTGACAATCTGAAAATTAACTTTGATGGTGCATTTCTCGACGGAAAGATGGCTGCAGCTGCTATCTTGCGAAATGAAGATGGCAAATTTATATGTGCTATATCGAAAATGCAAGATGGAGGCTCCCCTGTCGAAGCAGAAGCTTTAGGTGTTCATTTGGCTTTGATACTGATTGAAAGAATGAACCTACAAAAGACAATTGTTGAAGGAGATTGCAAAATTCTGATAGATTCTATCAATTCTACTTCATCCTCTACTATTTGGTTAGCAAGACATACCATCTATGATGCCAGACAATTCCTGCATTCCGCTAATGATATTGCTTTTCAGTATATCCAGAGGGATGCTAATCATTGTGCACATCAACTAGCGTCGTAGACACTAATAGATAATGTCATGAACTCCACTATTGTACATGACTCTATTCCATATTGTATCTCCTCTAATGTCCTTCGTGACATTAACTTCTGTAATATTTCGACTCTTTGAATGAATGAATGCAACCTTGTTTCAAAAAAAAAAAAAAAAAAAAAAAATTATTATTATTATTATTATTTTCGATGCCAAAAGTTTCATTATACGTAATTGGTTTTTTCACTTTGAGCCGAAGAAGCTAATTGAGTTTGCCAAATGGTTCCACATAAATCAAGCAAAAATAAAATATAAATATAAATTAACCTAGTTTGGATGTAGCTTAGTTTATTTTGGTTTATTATGAGATTGAATTTAGATAATTATAGAATAATGATATGGAAGTAATTTTTCTTTTTTAGGAAAATGGACTTTATTGATTCTCAAAGTGGTTGTTCGGATACATTAGTATCAGGAATAACAGCTTCCTTTGTTAATTCCTGGATAACACACTCGGGTGGAGAATCATATCGAGCCATGCAGACGGGAACATGCACCAATCGGATGGGTGTTATTGTCTACACGATTTCGTCTCACCCCTTTTTCCTCAGCAACTCCAGCACTTCCAGCCACGCCAGTGCCGACGACCCGTCCTCTCTCCACGCCGCCGCCGCCTCCTCTTTTGCCTCGGCGGCGCGGTCCCTGACAGCCTTCCCCTCCTCCGACTCCATCACCCACCTGATCTTCCTCTCCACCTCCTCCGCGCTCACCGTCCCCTTACCGTACCCTTCCACCGCCACCGCCACCTTCGCCTCCTCCACCGCCAGCACCTTGTTCACGCGCTGCTCCGCGAAGAGCGGCCACGCGACCACCGGCACCCCGGCAGCCGCCGCCGCGAGCGTCTCCCTCCACCCGCACTCGCTCACGAACGCTCCCACCGACGCGTGGGACAGGACCGCGTCCTGCGGCACCCACGACGCCACCACCATCCCCCGCCCCCGCGTCCGCTCCGAGAAACCCTCGGGGAGCAGCGCCTCCAGCTCCGACTCCGTCACGGACGGCTCGGCCGCGTCGTTCAGCGGGTTATGCACCGCCCAGAGGAACCCGTGCCCGCTCAGCTCCAGCCCGGTCGCGATCTCCTTGAGCTGCTCCGCGGAGAGCCAGTGGCTGCTGCCGAAGCACACGAACACGACGCTCTTCTCCGCGGGTCGAGCGTCCAGCCATTTGAGACACTCGTGCCCATCGCCGTCTCCTCCGGTGGAGCCGGCCAGCGGACCGACGCAGTAGACGGGAGGGTTTCTTCGGCCCGGCAGGCACACCCCGTCGGCGAGCGCCTTCACGGCCCTCTTCTCCAGCCACTCGAACGTGTTGACTATGAACCCGTCCGCCCCCCAGAGGTGCTCCAGGTGGGACATGAGCTCCTCGTTGGTGTCGTTGCGGTCGGGAACGTCGTCCGGGAGGTCGGAAACTTTGATCGGGGGGATTCCCGGCAGGTCGATCTTGGCGTCGTCGCCGAGGTCCCTGAAGCTGCTGCCGCCGTCCAGCTGGGACTGGAGGGCCGGAAGCGAGAGGAATGCCGCGAGGGTCACGGCGCCGTCGGGGAAGAAGACGTACGAAGGGACGCCGAGCGCGCGGGCGACGTCGAGGCCGGCCACGCAGAACATGTCGAGGACGATGGCGCGGACGTTGGGAGTAGATTCGCCCGACTTGAGGAAGTCGAGGAGCTGGGCGCTGGCGAGGCGGAGCGTGTCGAAGTGGTAGTATGATCTGTCCTTGGAAGAGGTGATCTTGGGGAGGCGGTGGAAGAGGACGGAGGGACGGGTGGGGGAGACGCGGGAGACGAAATGTTCGATGACGGAGGAGGTGGCGTCGGACGGGGGATCGACGACGACGATGGTGACGGAGAAGCCGTGAGCGTCGAAGAGCTTGGCGAGCTCGAACATGGGAATGAGGTGCGCCATGCCCACCGTAGGGAAGAGAACCACCGACTGCTTCAGCTCCATTGTTATTTCTCCCGTTGGCGATTGGGACCGAGAAGGAGATGATGTGCCTCTCCGAAGTTGGAAATTTGAAGGGAACATATAGAAAGCCTTCTATGGCCGTAGGAGTTAATACGTGGTTTTCTTGGTGCGACAGTTTGAGTTCAACAACTACGCTACTTTATTTGTCACTAATTCAACGAATTGAAGAAAGTTTATATGATTATATCCGAACTAAGCCATAAATTTTAGTTGATGCATAAAAAACCAGTTTTTAAACTAAATTATATAAATATCCGTCAAATAAAATTCTAGTGTAGACACATTCCCTCCATACAGTTATATTTAATCTGGTCCGAGCTCTCTAGCCTAGTGGTATTAGAGCGGACATCTGGAGGGGCCGACAAGTTCGAGTCCCCCAATTGTGTGTGTGCGTGTGATTTAAAAAAAAAAAATTATATTTAATCTGTTTAAAATGCATGCTAAATAAAAATAATTCTGGATGCCTTTGATACTGGTCACCGCACCAAAATTTTATAATGTAGGTGTTGAACCTTTCTTTGTAACGATCATTCTTGTAATTTACTATGTAAATTTCTAGTATAGAAAAGACTTGGAAAAAGATTTGTGGACTGCAGGCCATATGTCGCGATCCCATTGACCCTCCTATTTATTTTTTCGGCTATTGAAATATCAGCCAATGAAACGTTAACATATGGCATGCAGTCACAAACCGCGAACAACGTAGCATCGTTCAAAGGATTAACTATTATCCTGTAAAAAATCCACCAGTATTTAAAATTATCAAGATAAATTTGTATAAATGTGTCTTTTCCCCCTTATATATCAATAGAATATGCATTATCCTATATTAGAAAGATACTTTTATTATAGGATGCTGCTATTTTGTCCGAAACTTTTGTGACCGCCAATTAGTCCGCCGACACATGTCGGTCTCCCATTGGAGAGGAGGGCCGATTTTAAAGGAGGTGGGTCCAAAAAATGTAAGAGCATCTCCAACCCTATTGTCTTGTTTTGTGTTGTGAATCCTATGTGGCATGAGGGACAAGACAATGTCTTGTATAGGTGGCAAGGTTATATTCACAAATGACAATGGGTTTAAAAAGTCATCTCCAATGCAAAAGTATTGAGAAGACAATACAAATAATTATTTACAACTTCCAAGACAAATTTTACTCTTCTACTTCTTTTTTATAAATATTTTTATTCACAAATGATGATGTGGACATAAAGACATTGTGAAGTGCATTGTCTAGATCTAGACAACCAACTTCACATTGTCTTTGCCATGTCATTGCCATGTCAACTCCACACTTAATTTCACATTTGCATTGGAGAAGTACTTTTGAAAAAAATGGTTGTCATTCCTATGTGGCAACCATTTTTTTCAAACTCACAATAGGGTTGGAGATGCTCTAAAGGAAGCCAATGGTTCGTCGCCACGTGGGCACAACCCACGGATTGTCACGCTCATCTACATGCAAAATACTATTTCCGTGTATTTTAAGTTCTCGTACCATAATTATTTCATCAATACTGCTACGTTGTCCGTCTGCAGGCCAGTCCGTCCGTCACGTGTTGCGGTTCCACTGGCATGTCAACAGGTGTGGGACCTGTGAATAGGGGGGGGGGGGGGGGGGGGGGGGGGGAGGGAGGGGGCGCAATGGGTTGCGGCCACGCGGCGGACGGACCAGCCCGCTTGCGGTCAAATTAACTTTTCCGTTATTTCATATATACACCACTGATGGATGGATGGATTCTAAATCCGCTATTAGCTTGTTTGGATAAATACCAAATCTTTACAACGATCATATTTCAGCATTGACTACCAGTAACGTTTTGATAAAGTATTGTAGAACAAGTTGAAAATATACTCACGTCTGGTTGATCTAGCTGAAATATAGTCACAAAGATTGTTCGACAAAAGTTTCTTCGCGATCCGAGGCCCGTAGACGAAAAATATGTAAGTCCATATTATTGCGGTAAAATTAAAAATAAATTTAAACACAAATTATGAAAATATAAAAGATTTACAGGCAAAATTTTTTTTTAAACATGTAGTAGATGGAATGATGGATTTATTTTTGCAAAACTTCTCTCATAGAAACCAAATTCATTGTGAAATTTTTTCTGGTTCTTATTTCATCCCCCAACAGGTGCTCTCTTACACGAAGCAGAAAGATGCAAACTTTGAACAAAACAACTACTACGAACACAACTACGACACCAATGTCCTTATTTCAAATTTTTGGGGTCAGCAAAGTTGCAAACTTGGGAAGGTTTTACAATTCTGTCCTCCAAGAGCACGACTACTTGTCTCAATCCTTCCTCACCGACTTCACCAGCTCCAGCCACGCCAGCGCCGACGACCCGCCCTCCCTCCTCGCCGCCGCCGCCTCCTCTTTCGCCTCGGCGGCGCGGTCCCTGACAGCCTTCCCCTCCTCCGACTCCATCAGCCACCTGATCTTCCTCTCCACCTCCTCCGCACTCACCACCCCCTTGTCGTACCCTTCCACCGCCACCGCCACCTTCGCCTCCTCCACCAACAGCACCTTGTTCATGCGCTGCTCCGCGTAGAGCGGCCACGCGACCACCGGAACCCCGGCGGCGGCCGCCTCCAGCGCCGAGTTCCATCCGCAGTGGCTCACGAACGCCCCCACCGCCGCGTGCGCCAGAACCGCGTCCTGCGGCACCCACGACTTCACCGCCATCCCCCGCCCCCGCGTCCGCTCCAAGAAACCCTCAGGAACGAGCGCCTCCAGTTCCGCGTCATTGGCCGGGCTGCGCACAACCCAGAGGAACCTTTGCCCGCTCCGCTCCAGCCCGGTGCCGATCTCCTTGAGCTGCTCCACTGAGAGCGGGGCGATGCTGCCAAAGCACAGGAACACCACGCTCTTCCCTGGCTGAACATCCAGCCACCCGAGACACGCGTGCCTCTCTCCACCACCACCACCTTGTTGGAAAAGTGAAGACAAAATTGACTTGAAAAATTAGTTAAAAAATATTTTAATTAATTTTTGTAAATTTTTAACAGGTGTCTATTAAAATGTTTAAAAAGGTGTGTTTTTGTCTAAACCAACTTATACAACGAATCTATGACAACGAGAGAGAGACTACTAATATTGTTTCTTTGAATTCCTACAATGTGAAAAACTACTATCGAATTTAAACTCGATCTCGCTTAGATCGTTATTTTATATTTTAATTTTAGAATCTAAAATATAGAGTTGGGAATTTATTAACTAACACACCTTGACTAGCTCCTTCCCTAGCGTTGGCGTTCAGCGGGCCGATGCAGTAGACGGGAGGGTTTCTTGGGCCCGGAACGCACGAGCCCCCGTCGGCCAGAGCCCGCACCGCTCGCTTCTCCAGCCACTCGAACGAGTTCACAATGTACCCGTCCGCCCTCCAAAGGCGCTCCAGGTGGGACATGAGCTCCCTGTTGGTGTCGTCGCGGTCGGGAATATCGTCCGGGAGGTCGGAAACGGAGACCGGCGGGAGGCCCGGCAGGCGGACCTTGGCGCCGTCGCCGAGGTCCCTGAAGCTTCCTTCCTCCAGCTCGGATTGGAGGGCCGGGAGCGAGAGGAATGCCGCGAGAGTGATGGCGCCGCTGGGGAAGAAGAAGTAGGAGGGGACGCCGAGCTCGTCGGCGACGTCGAGGCCGGCCATGCAGAACATGTCGAGGACGAGGGCGCGGACGTTGAGGGTTCGCTCGCTCGCCTTGAGGAAGTCCAGGAGCATGGCGCTGGCCATGCGGAGCGTGTCGAAGTGGTAAAACGTCGTGTCCTTGGAAGAGGGGATCTTGGGGAGGCGGTGGAAGAGGATGGAGGGGTTGGCGGCGGAGACGCGGGGGAGGAAGGGGTCGATGCTGGAGGAAGTGTCGAAAGGGGGGTCGACGACGACGACGGTGACGGAGAAACCGTGGGCGTCGAAGAGCTTGGCGAGCTCGACCATGGGAATGAGGTGGCCCATGCCCACCGTGGGGAAGAGGACTACCGACTGCTTCAGGTCCATTTTCCGGAGGGGTGGGTCTCAGAGGATATGCCGATATGGTATGCTTATTTTGCAAAGGGTGGTTACATTTTGTAGGCAGACAACCAACAACACCTACACAATGATTTTTTACGTGACTATGCCTCTCAATTTTGTACAAATCTATCAAAGTTTCACCATGGTGAATATATTCTTTTATTATTACTACTAGTGAAAAAGAATAAATTGTGTTAAACTATTTTTAATATAATTTAATACATTTTCATAAAAAAAATGTTATAGATATACTTTTACAATTTTGAATGTATATCATGTAGTTAGTTTAAATATATTAAAATAGTTTAAATTAGATAGAAATTTAAATTAAATAGGATAATACAATTTGTTAGGTAAGGGATATACATATTGTGGTAGCTGTTTTTTTAATATTATTATTACTTAAGTGAGTATATACATATGTTGTGGATGTCTCATTTTTTACCCGTTTTCAAGCAACATTATAATAGTAGAGATTATAAATAAAAAATTATACTAATTAGTAATATTAATTATATTATAATTATTGTGTGATATTGAATTGATTGATATCAAAAATCATTTCAATCTGTATTTACATTAAAAACTAAAATTAATATCAAACTAATTAAAATTTTGTTGTTCCATGAAAAGTAATATTATGTTTTATAGCATATTTTTTTATTATCATAACTCGATTATTAATACAGAGAATAATTACGAGAAGAGAATAAATAATTATTTGACATGTTGGCAAGGATGACTTTGGCATGAATTTTGCCAAGACACGATCCTGGATGGAAGTGACATGTCAGTGGGGCTCGTCATTGACCATCGGATGTCGAACTAAAAAAAAAGAAAGATAAATCAACTTACCTGTTTCTTTTTTCAATATGCGCGCAAGTATGTGGATGACCTCATTATATTTTTCGAAGGAGAAAACGTGAAGCGAAAGGTTGACGAAGTAGGAGCAAACAACCACGTGAATACGCGATAGACTGAAAATTTTGATGACCATCCGAAAGGAAGAAGTGTAAGCCCCTAAATTTTAAAATAGTATTTTTATAATTTTAAATAACATTTATATCTTTAAAATTAATTATTAAATTATTAGGAATTTTTTAGAATTTTTAAATAATTTTTTAATAATTTTAAAACAAAATATATCATTTTTGTAATTAATTAAATTGTTGTAATATCATTTTGCAATTATTTTAATTGTTTTAATAGTCTTTGCAAAATCCGAATTGTCTGTGCAAATTAATTTTTGCACAGAGCAACAGCGGGGGTGTATATGCAATTTAGAATTTGCATTTAACAAGGCAGTGGGATTTTGTTGCAAATATCGATTTAGAGGTTGGGTTTTCTGCAAAACCCTAAACCCGATCGCCGTCCTGTCGTCGTCTCCGACTAACCTCCGACCAAAACTCTAACCCTAATCATAATCTAAAACCCTAATTCGGCCGACCTACTTTCCCTATAAAAGCCTCCGACCCAAACCCTAACCCTAGACTCCCTACGACCGCCCCAATAACTACCACAGCTCCGCCCAACCCTATTTTCTTTCCCGACGATCGCCGGAACCCTAGATCTACCTGTCACGCCCCAGAACCAGAGCACTGGAGAGCGGGGGCAGACATAGCCAGCTACGTATAATGAAATGGGATCCACCCCACTATACGGTCACGGCTGTCTAGATATATGAGGGTTTAACTACAATCCATCAGTCTCTTATGGTCAATAACAAGCCTAGTGTCTCAATCACTAGCAAGTAAGTAAATGTTACAAGATGTAAGATCACCAGATATACAATAGTAAGGCATCCCAAACATTACATATTCAGCTGATCATGAAGCTAGTCGTACAAAATGTCAGGACTAGCAAGAGTTTTAGTCATACATGATCAACCCTAGGTTGCCAATCATGTTACAGCCCGTAGGCAGACAGTAATAAGGTATGCACTACGAGCTAACACTTGCTCGACGGCTAAACGCCTCAAAAGAATAATTTTACAATAGAGTGGGAGAGCCAAAATAAACCCACTCGTTGCCAGGATTCCTTCTAGTGGTCACCATCTGACTGAAAAGTCGGTAGATCCTCTGGAGCTACTCCGGTATCTGGCCATACAAAACCAGCTGGGTCAGACCCCAGAAAGAGCAAGTGCCACAAGGGAGGCTTCACTTAGGAACTAAAACCAGCAATTAGCACAAGAATATAATTACATAATAAAAGACAATAATTAAGAAAAAAGCATGACAGGTGATATACGATGAGATAACCATGGGATTATTCAGATAACCAGGTTACAACCCGTAAACCAAACAAGGACCGGGGTTGTAACCCTTCGTCTGAACAGAACTTGGTTTCTCCCACCATTTATCGGCAAGATAAAATAAGAAATCAAGACATGTAACAATCTTGTACAGGATCAAGACAAGACTAGACTGATTGAACTCCATCCAATATTTCACGGCCAAGCAAGGAATACGGCTTGATACTTTAACTAGCTAGGGTTACCACATGCCTAGTTACTAACAAGATGCAGCGAGATTCTTCCACAGCCACAAGCCCTGCAGACCATCCAGGTTATCCAGGTCTAATATTAGTACAATAAGGGTGCAACACATGACAGTGTGCTGGAAATGTGCCCTACTCGACGGCAGGCTACAGATCCCAAGTGGGGCGCCCGGATAACGGGATTGTCTGTAGCTGGGAAAATCTCTTCATGACTACTGGATTATTCTAGTTGTTAGCCTTAGCCATTTACAGTAGGTACCCCTGACCGTGGTACTCAGGGGTCCCCGTCCTAGACATGATGCAAGACAAGACGGGTTCATTTGTACAAGCACAATCGTCCACGGTGTCCAGGTCATTCATTTTTGTCATGTCAAGCTAGCCGTCGCAACAGCCTTCTAGATATATCATGTCAGGTTTACTTGTCAAGAGTGCGCCACGTCGGGCCACTATCATGTCATGTTTATCATGTCAAGTTATCATGTCAAATTATCATGTCAAATTTATTAGTCAGGAGTGCACCACGGCAGGCCACTATCATGTCAAGTTTATTGTCAAGAGTGCACCACTACGGGTTACTGTCGTATTCAAGTACAAGTGCAGGATAACATAGTACAAGCATTTCCATTAAAGACCTAAATTATGCTGAGAGTCACAAGACATGAATTTAATGATAAAATAATTATAATAATAATTAAATAACCAGACAAGGCACGGGAAGGGGACATACGGCTCAAGAAATGAGTCCATGCTGCTAAGTCGATGTGGGTTCATGCGGCCCAGAATTCGAGCTCATGCGGCTCAGAGCGGATAAGCCTATGCGGCTGGGGAGAGAGAGCAGCCCATGCGGCTGGGGGAAAGCACTCGTGCGACAGGGTCGGACGGAGTTCCATACGGCCAGAAAGAGATGGGTCACATGCGCCTAGGAATGGAAGGGCGCATGCGGCAGTGGGGGAAGAAGCCCATGCGGCGGGACGGGCATGCGCTTATGCGGCTGAGAATGGGTTAGTTCCTATGCGGCTCGGAGATCGAGTCCATGCGACATCGGGAGACGGGGGTCTTATGCGGCTGAGAAATGGATGGGGCATATGCGGCTGGGTTTCACTGGCCTTATGCGGCCAGGGAAAAATTGGGCCTTATGCGGCAGGAGGACAGTTCAGGGTTCTTATGCGGCTGGGGGACTGCGTCTCATGCGGCTGGAGAATAGACTGAGTCTTATGCGGCTGAGCCAATGCGGGTCATGCGGCCCGGTCCAAGTACATGCCATACGGCTCTGGGTTTCACATGGTCTCATGCGGCTGAAGTAAAATAAGTCTCATGCTGCCAAGTCAAGCGGCTAGGCTTATGCGGCCAGGAAGGAACTTGCCGCATAAAAGATCATGCGGCTAAGTTCATACAGCAAGGAACATGCGACTCGGAACTGTTCTTCTTCTCCATTCTTTCGGAAAGAAAAACCATGCAAGCCAGGGCTCTCAAGCTCCATAGATCCTTCATCTAAAGTCCAAATCCGAACTTCCATAGGTCAAACTGGGACAGAATGAAATTCTCTACAACATGGAACCATCAAAACTTAAAAACAACAAGATTAAACAGATCAAACCCAAGAAAATCTAAAAATACCATAAAACTAGATCTACAAGAATTTAACCATGGAAATAAAAAATGCTAAGTACTAAAGTGGGTTAGAAACACATGAGGAAGACAATGGAACAATAAAAATGGACTCCCTCCATGAAGCAAGATGCACTTGCCTAAGCTCTCCACTCTCTCAGGTTGGTGGAGAAGTAATGGTGGGGAAGAAGAAAGTTAATGAAGAGAGAGAAAGGGGAGTAGGATATTTAATAAAGAGGGTGGTGGTAGGTGGGAGTGGTTTGGTTCACATAAAATTAAACAAAATCGAACCAAGCCAACAAACCGAACCGAACCAAGATAAACCAATCAATGAAATGCCAAAATAAATCAAGCAGGGAGACATGCAATACGGGTCAGAATACATACACGTATTCCAAATACGTAATACGAGATATGGACATTATATTACCCTAGGTGCCGCCCCAGCTGTCGTCATCCTCTCCAACCACCGCCGTTCGATTCGCCTTGACGAGACGAACTCAGCTAAATTTTCTCAGGCTGTCCCGACTTCTCCTCCGCCGTGCAACGCCCCCGAACGCCACCGCCACTCGGACACGTACGTATCTTCTAGTCTTTCGTGTCGCGTTGTGTCTCGTGTTCACATCACTGGACTCGCCAGGACATGAGGAACCCAGTGATGGGCATGGACACGGCTAGTTCGAGTCGTGCGTGTCGTGCACGACCCAGACACAGGACTCGACCGTTCTTCGTGTCCTTAACTGTCAGGACACGAAGAATACGTTATTGGGTTTAGTTTGGGCTATCGGGTTTCAAATCCATTAACCTAAAACCTATAATAAAATTAATTAAAACCCTACCCCTATCACATAACTCGAACTGACCCCCTGGCCAGCCCGAGCATGGTTAAACCCCCTGCTCCCCCCTGGCCGAGTTCGAGCCTCGCCTTTGTTTTCTCTTTTGTTTTGTTTTTTTTAATTTATTTGTTTGTTTATATATATATATATATATATATATATATATATATATATATATAAAATATATATATATATATATATATATATATATATATATATATATATATATATAAAATATATATATATATATATATATATATATATATATATATATATATAAATATCTATATATATATATATATATATATATATATATATATATATATATATATATATATATATATATATATATATATATATATATATATATATATATATTTATGCATATATATAATTGTATTTGTTGTATAAATATGTATATATTTTCAAATACAATTTTGGTGCAAAATATTATTATGTATAATTTCATAAGTTATTTTATTATATAATTTTGTGACTTGTATATTTTGCCACTTTAAAATATATTTATATACATATTTAAATTCCTGTATTTTATAAATCATGGTCAATTGATGTCCAAACATAGTATGGGTTTTGGGCCCAATTGTGTCTAATACATTCAGAGTCTGTACAAGTCATATTGGACTTGATTCATGTTTTGGGTCCCGTATCTGAACTTCGGTTCAATTTCGAATACATGAACAAAATAGTAAAAAATTAATTAGTTATTTTCCAAAAATTATTACTTGCTGTTTTTGAATTTATATATATATTTTAAGTGCTGTAAAAGTCTGGAAAAATTGTACTTAAATACTATGTTAATTTAGCTAATTTATTACAATTTGTCCAGCATTTAATAAGTAATTTTGGCATTTTATAAAAATAGGAAAACAGAACTCATTTTCAGGATACATATGTTTGCTGATATTTAATAAATATCTATGAGGGTTTATAAATTCCAGAAAAATTATTATAAATTTCTATAATTAACAAGGATCATTTTGGTACTTTATTTTATGTCAAATTGAGCCTTTTGTCTATCTCAAAAATTGTTGGAACACAGTGTACAGTTTAATTTATTTATTGAATAGTTACGACTTGCAATGTTTTGTGTTGTTTT
Source organism: Iris pallida (assembly GCA_029216955.1). NCBI lineage: Eukaryota > Viridiplantae > Streptophyta > Magnoliopsida > Asparagales > Iridaceae > Iris > Iris pallida. The sequence continues at coordinate 2,840,282 of JANAVB010031417.1, read as the reverse complement.
GAGTTATGGTAGTATTGGACCACCCCCTACACTAGTATAAAGACCCTAGAAGGTTAGTTTGGGTATTATGTCACCACACACTGGTCTTCTATGCTAAAGTCATCATTTGGCTAGGTGTCCAGTCAGAAAGTCGTGTCGCACAACTAGTGTTTTAGTGTTTAACTTAGTATGAAAGCTAAGTTTATATATTATTTCTACAGTGAAGAGTCACCAGGCATCTCTAGCATTTCTATCACTACCTTGCTTTGCTAAAGGCAAGTACTTCTACAAACTTTACATACTGCTATAAACAATAAACTGTGATTTCCAACCATGTTAAATGCTGATCCTTGGGGTAGCAAGTTAAATCTTCACATGTTGTATTACGTTTATGTCCCTACCATGCTTAGGACAGTTTTTACATCTCTCACATGTTTAACAACGGGTTAAGGGGAAACTGTTAGTAGAGTACGTGATCATGCCCCCCTTCTTCGTATGTATTTATCGCGCACGATAACATTCTATATGTAATTTTGCCGTATGTTCTGTCACGCCCAAGTACCGAAATACTGGGACGGACTAGGCCAGCTACTCCGTATGAGGTATAAAATGTCATACGGCGATCGTGGCTGTCAATCTTGCTGGGTATCCTAGCATGCAAGCAGTCTATGGCCTAAATCTGATCTCATATCCACAGGCAATAATCAATAAAATAACGACAAGAGAGATAATCATATGAAAAACAGGAAATACTCATATGATAATCAGAGAGTCTACAATAAGAAATAATGTAGACAAGAATACCTTCCCGCACAGTTCCCTCATGGTCAGGAACTGAAGCACGTCCTCTAAGTCAAGTCTGGAAGATCCACATGGTCGGTCACAGGCAATCTGGGAACAATCCAGGGTTGGTCAGGCCAACCGTAGCAAGTACCAGAAAGGAAGGCTCAAGGACGGGCGAAGAAAACCAACAGGATATAATATGACAGGAATAGCATGTAAAAACAGTAAATAAGGTAAGGGATCGTGCGGTACCAACGCACGATTACAGAATATAAGGTAGCAATCCAATTACTAGTACGTAAGTATCCAACAATCATCACAGTCATCCTAACATCCACTAATGCTTGTATTGCCAACTGGAACTCGTAGTCTGTCATCAGAACAGTAACCCATCCCTACATCAAACAAGAACAAGGGAATGAATTACTGCACCGGGACAGCGTTACGTGCCAGCCAGCTTAGCAAGCAACAAGCCAAACAATTATATAAATAAGCGGCCACTCAAATGCCAACGGCTGTCTATGTGGAGGTTGGGTTACCCCAACAATGCAATATAGGAATCCTCAGATCGTGCCATATCCCGCAAGGGCTAGCGAGGCCAAATAACGCATAGCAGGTAGGTATGCACGGTCCCTCGGAAGGCTACCGTGCTAAGCAGGAGTACATATAGTAGTCGGATACTGCCATATCCGTGGCGGCCAACCCCGACGCGCCAGGACGAGCCTGTGGCGGCCGGTAATGCACGATCTCGGGATTCCGTTCCCTCCCAATGCTTCTACCATTTTTAGTTGCCTAGATTAACCCTACATTTATCCGGAATCACATGCCGTGGTCACATGCTCATCCTCCTAGATGTCGTACCTCAGTACGAGAATGCTAAGTAAGAATCAGCCTCGGCACCTATAGTCCCAGTTGTGATCCATCTTTAGTGTTATGCAACAAGCAAGCAAGCAATCCTAACCACGCTAAGACTATAGGCCAACTACCAGATACCCGTGCAGGTAATCATATAACATAGCCAGAATATCAAGATGGCATCGCAATGCCATATAATCATGGAAGTAGCACCTCAAAGTGCCAATAGACAAAGGGCACCGCAGTGCAAGGTCAGGGCCAGTACCTCACAGGGTAAGCTGGACTTAAAGCACGGATACAGGTAGTCAGGTCTGGGATAAGGACAACTCTGTCAGTCACAAGAAGTCATCTGCCCACATCGTGGCATGGATATCAGGTCAAGTACAAGACCAGAACCTCTACTATAATAACATCTCAAGCATATATGGGAGCCTACAGCTCCAATCATCAAGTCGGTCTATCTACCAAATCAATCTATCAAGTGTCTCCCATCCATGAGGGAGTGAATATCACGTTAATAAAGACAACCACCAAATACCAATCTCATTTCCCCCTAACAATGCTAGGCCCTCAGACTCACAAGAATCCTCCTAGTCAATGATCACAAGCCACTAGGAAACAAGCCCCTCAACTACCAAGACACAGAAATCAAACCAGGTTCTCTAACTACCGGAATACACAAAGGCACCGGATTTAGGCGTTTGGGAAGTCGAGTAAAAATCATATAATAATATCCTCGATATTCTCCTCGTTCCGCGAGACACTCGCACCAATATCAAAATCCAAAAGTCCTCAAAGTCATATCTGATCAAATTGGAACATCACCAAAGAACTAGCAACACTATCTAAGAATCCACTTAGTCTACCATAATCACTACCTCAATATCTTATCTCCTCATAGTCAATCCTCGAATCAGATCATAATTCCAACACATGGGTCAACACTAATCAATGCCGTCGGAAGATGGCAAGGATTGTGTGAACCACTCTGGATCAGATCCACAACCCTTAAACCAAATATGGACCAGAATTGCAGACCTTCACCCGAGCAGAACCACTCTCCTTACACTATCCGGCGGACAGGACAAACAACAGGATAACAAACTAAACTAGAACACCATCTAAAAAGAAGGGTCACAGGTCAAGAGTCCAATGGGTGATACCGTCGAAAAGGCAAGGATTGCGTGAACCACTCTGGATCAGATCCACAACCCTTAAACCAAACAAGGACCAGGGTTGCAGACCTTCACCCGAGTAGAACCGCTCTCCTTACACAATCCGGCGGACGGGACAGATCAAGACGCTAGGCGACTAATCTAGTCGGGAGTCTACCTAGCAGGCAATGAGATCAGGGATACTTTGCCAAGAACATGCATGAGTTCAGTCCCGTAAACCAAAGGAGTGGCACTGCCCAATCCTTCGAACCAAATTCCCAACCGAGAATTCTGAAAAAATTCGACAGAGTCTCCTTTGTAATCTGGATGGGAGCACCCTTCGAATAGGGGCTAAAACCACTCGGCGCAACCCGCCACAGAGTCGCAAAATCGTAGAATTGCGGACTCGCGGGCTGAGAACACTAAGTCTCAGCTACCAGTAGCACTACGATGCGTACTGGGAACAAATCAATAGCCGAGAACACTAAGTCTCGGCCTCCAGCAGCACTACAATGCGTACTGGGCGCCAAACCAACACATGCAGCAAGAATCGCCATACAGGGCGCACCAAGACCCACAGTCATATCCAAGCCACAAACAAAGTCATAGAAACAGTTAGCCAAAGCCGTTACCCGACCGCGAGTCGGACACGGGGCATATGGGGACAATCCATACATGTGAGTCGTGCTCGTGTCCTCGGAGGTGTGGATGACCCATCCGAGTTATCCGATACGGTCTATCCCGGTATCGGACCACGCTAATCTAGGTTTTAATGGCAGTTCTACTGCTAAGCTACACTACTCATGGTTATACATTTATAATAAATTAAATACAATAAAATCCAGGAGAGATGGCAAGAGCCGCCGATGAGCAAGGGATACTTGCCTAGGGGGCTCGGCTAGGTAAGCAAGTCTTCGGCAGTCGCGATCCAAGCTAGCACGCCAATCGAGATCCTCAGAACCCACAATAAACAATCATTAGAATTAAATAATAAAATAATAAAGCAAATCACGGAGGATGGTAGAAGAATATACCGTGTAGGTCCCGCAAGCAGTGCAGGCATCTGGCACGAAAACCGAGGTACGCGGACCGATATAGTCACGCAACTCGAGACATGTACGTATATCGAGATGCGCACGAGAATCAAGATGACTCAAAGATCGAAATGAACAGGAGACAACGTGCACGTAAATCGAGACGCGCACGTAGATCAAGGAAATCACGAATATCAGGATGGCACACGAATCAACGTGACACGCAAATCGAGGCGTGCACACGAATCGAGACGGAGCGAGATTCAAGGAAGCATGCAAATCAATACGGCATACAAGTCGACGTATGCACGCAAATCGATGTGGTGCAGAGTCCAAGGGGATACGCAAACCAAGGCGGCACATAAATCCGTACGTGTACGCAAACCGGGACGACACGGGTCACGAGATAGGCACAAAGGCCGAGGCACGAAAAATGAGGCAACGCGCAAACCGAGATAGCACGTTGCCCGAGGCAGCGCGGGGCTTGAGGCATCCCGCTGCCCAAGGCAGCGCATGAATCTAGGTGCACAAAATCGAGGCTGCACATACACCGAGGCGCACGCGTTTCGAGAAACACGAAGAACGAGAGTACGCTGCTCAAGACAGCACACTTCACGAGGCAGCGTACTGATCAAGACAGCGCGCACACCGAGGACGGCACAGAACACGAGGGCACACATAACGAGGCTGAACGCGGATCGAGGCGACACGAAACTCGAGCAGCACGAGGCTCGAGGCGTCCCGCTGCTCGAGGCAGCGTGCCCCTAGGCGCACACAGAGCAAGGAAGAGGAGAGAGGAGTGGCGGTCTGGAACCCTCGGCGGCGGCGGGCAAGCCGCGACGGCGATGGTCACCGGAGAAGAAGAGAAAGGAGGGGGCAGAGGAGTTGTCGGGGCGGGACGGCTTACTGGCGGAGGAGGGAGGACAGCGGTGGTGGTGCTGCGCCCGCTGGCCGGAGAAGATGGCGACGACGACGACGACGAGGGCGGCGGTGGTGAGGGCTGAAGACGGGGGCGACCACGGCGAGGGGAGCGACGGCGACGATGGGGGTGGTCGCCATGGCGGTGGTGGCTGAAGTGGTGGCGGCGGCTGCAGTGGAGGAGATGGTGGCGACGATGGTGGTGGGAGCTCGGGGCGGCCGGAGGTCGGCGGAGGCCGGGAGAAGAGAGGGAGACAGTGAGCGAGAGAGGGATGAGAGGCCGAGTGAGCGGGAGAGAGGAGAGTTGAGGGAGGAGAGAGAGGGCTGGGGGGGTGAGTGTGGTGGCCGGAGCTGGCGGTGAGGGGGATCGGGCTGGAGGAGAGAGAGAGTAGGCGAGAGGAGGAGGAGAAGCTTCTCCTGGAAGGAGAGTGGGGAAGAGAGAGAATGAGAGAGGGTTAGGTAGATATTTGTGAAAAGGGGGTAGATTAGAATCAAGAAATTAATTAATAACAAATAATTAATGAGGGCAAAATCACCTCCAATAAAATAATAAAAATTTCAAATATACCCCAGAATTAAAATCCTCCAAAATACGAAATACAGTCGAAATACAGTCATATACCTATTTCCAAAAATAGGGATCTGACATCCTACCCACCTTACAAAAATTTCGTACTCGAAATTTCGAAATCATGTACATAAGATTTTCAAAACTAGTACATATAGGTACCATGAAAACTCTACCCACCTTACAGAAATCAAGTAATACAATAAGAAACGAACAAAATCTCAATATGAAAACATCAAAGAGAAAATGTCTAGCTACACAAATTAACTCATGAAGTAAATCTAAAACACCAAATAGGACCTCGAAAATCAAAGCCCCATAGATCAAAACAAGTACGAAATATTAAAAATAATATCAAAAACCTGAAATCCCCACTGCATAAAAATCAACAAAATCATAAAATAAAGGGTACATGTCTCAAACCGGCGACCGTAGTTCCTAATATCCGAAAATGTGTCATGATCTTTCCTTGCCACGCCATCCAGAATGGCTGCAAAAGATGCATCAGGACACTATAATCGAGCGGCTGCAACTTTCGTTACCACGCCGTCATGGTATACTAAGGTCACCCGGTACCTTGACAAATACCCAAAACGAATCAATTCCATAACCCAAATATTCGAATCACTAAAATCATAAAATCTCTAACAGTATAACGAGTCCTAGAAAACCATCGAAATCCAAAATCCAGGTGAATCGTAACACACATCCGAAAATATCTTCAATAATAACCACAAGATAGCTTTTCTAGGAAAATACTCCATATCCGTAGAAAAATATTCCAAACCAAGGATCCATATCAAAATATAATGTATAGAAAGTATATCTATAAACAAAATAATATCTGAAATAGATAATCATGAGTCCGGAAATATCCCGAATCAAAGGAGCTAAATTCATACAAGAACATCCACTGGATACTCAACAAATGTTAAAATATCCAATCTCAGAGTCCAGATGGAATCTTCATTCTGCAGCAATCCAGCCAACGCTCGAAGAGGGCGATAATGATACTAAGTCAACACGAAGTCAGCGCACGAAAGGGATAACAAGAAATCAACCAAGGTGAAACACCGGTAGAGAGTACAGAACCCAAGACAGATAATCAAGTAACCCAACGATGGAGATAAGATGACATCTCATCGGATAAAACGATCGACATGACCAACTATAGGATCACATCGATCAAACAAGGATCAGGGGTAGATAACAACAAATGAGACAGGGCAAAGCAAAATAGGTCCAGGTAGAGATGAGGACCAATTCACAAGTTCAAGGGAGCGAAGGGCAAGTGTAGCAAGTTAGAATCCCAAGGAATAGTGGACTGAGATCAACAATCATGTGATACCCAACAATATCTCAAAACGAGACCTGCATGGGCCACCACTAAAACTTTGTCACGCCCTAGTACCGAAATACTTGGACGGACTAGGCCAGCTACTCCGTATGAGGTATAAAATGTCATACGACGATCGTGGCTATCAATCTTGCTGGGTATCCTAGCATGCAAGCAGTCTATGGCCTAAATCTGATCTCATATCCACAGGCAATAATCAATGAAATAACGACAAGAGAGATAATCATATGAAAAACAGAAAATACTCATATGATAATCAGAGAGTCTACAATAAGAAATAATGTAGACAAGAATACCTTCCCGCACAGTTCCCTCATGGTCAGGAACTGAAGCACGTCCTCCAAGTCAAGTCTGGAAGATCCACATGGTCGATCACAGGCAATCTGGGAACAATCCAGGGTTGGTCAGGCCAACCGTAGCAAGTACCAGAAAGGAAGGCTCAAGGACGGGCGAAGAAAACCAGCAGGATATAATATGACAAGAATAGCATATAAAAACAGTAAATAAGGTAAGGGATCGTGCGGTACCAACGCACGATTACAGAATATAAGGTAGCAATCCAATTACTAGTACGTAAGTAACCAACAATCATCACAGTCATCCTAACATCCACTAATGCTTGCATTGCCAACTTGAACTCGTAGTCTGTCATCGGAACAGTAACCCATCCCTACATCAAACAAGAACAAGGGAATGAATTACTGCACCGGGACAGCGTTACGTGCCAGCCAGCTTAGCAAGCAACAAGCCAAACAATTATATAAATAAGCGGCCACTCAAATACCTACGGCTGTCTATGTGGAGGTTGGATTACCCCAACAATGCAATATAGGAATCCTCAGATCGTGCCATATCCCGCAAGGGCTAACGAGACCAAATAATGCATAGCAGGTAGGTATACACGGTCCCTCGGAAGGCCACCGTGCTAAGCAGGAGTACATATAGTAGTCGGATACAGCCATATCCGTGGCGGCCAACCCCGACGCGCCAGGACGAGCCTGTGGCGGCCGGTAATGCATGATCTTGGGATTCCGTTCCCTCCCAATGCTTCTACCATTTTTAGTTGCCTAGATTAACCCTACGTTTATCCGGAATCACATGCCGTGGTCACATGCTCATCCTCCTAGATGTCGTACTTCAGTATGAGAATGCTAAGTAAGAATCAGCCTCGGCACCTATAGTCCCAGTTGTGATCCATCCTTAGTATTATGCAACAAGCAAGCAAGCAATCCTAACCACGCTAAGACTATAGGCCAACTACCAGATACCCGTGCAGGTAATCATATAACATAGCCAGAATATCAAGATGGTATCGCAATGCCATATAATCATGGAAGTAGCACCTCAAAGTGCCAATAGACAAAGGGCACCGCAGTGCAAGGTCAGGGCCAGTACCTCACAGGGTAAGCTGGACTTATAGCACGAATACAGGTAGTCAGGTCTGGGATAAGGACAACTCTGTCAGTCACAAGAAGTCATCTGCCCACATCGTGGCATGGATATCAGGTCAAGTACAAGACCAGAACCTCTACTATAATAACATCTCAAGCATATATGGGAGCCTATAGCTCCAATCATCAAGTCGGTCTATCCACCAAATCAACCTATCAAGTGTCTCCCATCCATGAGGGAGTGAATATCACGTTAATAAAGACAACCACCAAATACCAATCTCATTTCCCCCTAACAATGCTAGGCCCTCAGACTCACAAGAATCCTCCTAGTCAATGATCACAAGCCACTAGGAAACAAGCCCCTCAACTACCAAGACACAGAAATCAAACCAGGTTCTCTAACTACCGAAATACACAAAGGCACCGGATTTAGGCGTTTGGGAAGTCGAGTAAAAATCATATAATAATACCCTCGATATTCTTCTCGTTCCGCGAGACACTCGCACCAGTATCAAAATCCAAAAGTCCTCAAAGACATATCTGATCAAATTGGAACATCACCAAAGAACTAGCAACACTATCTAAGAATCCACTTAGTCTACCATAATCGCTACCTCAATATCTTATCTCCTCATAGTTAATCCTCGAATCAGATCATAATTCCAACACATGGGTCAACACTAATCAATGCCGTCGAAAGATGGCAAGGATTGTGTGAACCACTCTGGATCAGATCCACAACCCTTAAACCAAACAAGGACCAGAGTTGCAGACCTTCACCCAAGCAGAACCACTCTCCTTACACTATCCGGCGGACAGGACAGACAACAGGATAACAAACTAAACTAGAATACCATCTAAAAAGAAGGGTCACAGGTCAAGAGTCCAATGGGTGATACCGTCGAAAAGGCAAGGATTGCGTGAACCACTCTGGATCAGATCCACAACCCTTAAACCAAACAAGGACCAGGGTTGCAGACCTTCACCCGAGTAGAACTGCTCTCCTTACACAATCCGGCGGACGGGACAGATCAAGATGCTAGGCGACTAATCTAGTCGGGAGTCTACCTAGCAGGCAATGAGATCAGGGATACTATACCAAGAAGAACATGCATGAGTTCAGTCCCGCAAACCAAAGGAGTGGCACTGCCCAATCCTTCGAACCAAATTCCCAACCGAGAATTTTAGGAAAATCCGGCAGAGTCTCCTTTGTAATCTGGATGGGAGCACCCTACGAATAGGGGCTAAAACCACTCGGCGCAACCCGCCGTAGAGTCGCAGAATCGCAGAATTGCGGACTCGCGGGCCGAGAACACTAAGTCTCAGCTACCAGTAGCACTACGATGCATACTGGAAACAAATCGATAGCCGAGAACACTAAGTCTCGACCTCCAGCAGCACTACAATGCGTACTGGGCGCCAAATCAACACATGCAGCAAGAATCACCACGCAGGGCACACCAAGACCCACAGTCATATCCAAGTCACAAACAAAGTCATAGAAACAGTTAGCCAAAGCCGTTACCCGACCGCGAGTCGGACACGGGGCATATGGGGACAATCCATATATGTGAGTCGTGCTCGTGTCCTCGGAGGTGTGGATGACCCATCCGAGTTATCCGATACGGTCTATCCCGGTATCGGACCAAGCTAATCTAGGTTTTCATGGCAGTTCTACTGCTAAGCTACACTACTCATGGTTATACATTTATAATAAATTAAATACAATAAAATCTAGGAGAGATGGCAAGAGCCGCCGATGAGCAAGGGATACTTGCCTAGGGGGCTCGGCTAGGTAAGCAAGTCTTCGGCAGTCGCGATCCAAGCTAGCACGCCAATCGAGATCCTCAAAACACACAATAAACAATCATTAGAATTAAATAATAAAATAATAAAGTAAATCACGGAGGATGGCAGAAGAATATACCGTGTAGGTCCCGCAAGCAGTGCAGGCATCTGGCACGAATACCGAGACACGCGGACCGATATAGTCATGCAACTCGAGACATGCACGTATATCGAGACGTGCACGAGAATCAAGATGACTCAAAGATCGAAATGAACAGGAGACAACGTATACGTAAATTGAGACGCGCACGTAGATCAAGGAAATCACGAATATCGGGATGGCACACGAATCAACGCGATATGCAAATTGAGGCGTGCACGCGAATCGAGACGGAGCGAGATTCAAGGAAGCACGCAAATCAATGCGGCATACAAGTCGATGTATGCACGCAAATCGATACGGTACAGAGTCTAAGGGGATACGCAAACCAATGCGGCACATAAATCCGTACGTGCACGCAAACCGGGACGACACGGGTCACGAGATAAGCACAAAGGCCGAGGCACGGAAAATGAGGCAACGTACAAATCGAGATAGTACGTTGCCCGAGGCAGCGCGGGGCTTGAGGCGTCCCGCTGCCCAAGGCAGCGCGTGAATCTAGGTGCACAAAATCGAGGCTGCACATACACCGAGGCGCACACGTTCCGAGAAACACGAAGAATGAGAGTGCACTGCTCAAGGCAGTACACTTCACGAGGCAGCGCACTGATCAAGACAGCACGTAAACCGAGGACGGCACAGAACACGAGAGCACACATAACGAGGCTGAACGCGGATCGAGGTGACACGAAACTCGAGCAGTACGGGGCTCGAGGCGTCCCGCTGCTCGAGGCAGCGTGCCCCTAGGCGCACACAGAGCAAGGAAGAGGAGAGAGGAGTGGCGGTCTGGAACCCTCGGCGGCGGCGGGCAAGCCGCGACGGTGATGGTCACCGGAGAAGAAGAGAAAGGAGGGGGCAGAGGAGTTGTCGGGGCGGGACGGCTTACTGGCGGAGGAGGGAGGACAGCGGTGGTGGTGCTGCGCCCACTGGCCGGAGAAGATGGCGACGACGACGACGACGAGGGCGGCGGTGGTGAGGGCTGAAGACGGGGGCGACCACGGCGAGGGGAGCGACGGCGACGATGGGGGTGGTCGCCATGGCGGTGGTGGCTGAAGTGGTGGCGGCGGCTGCAGTGGAGGAGATGGTGGCGACGATGGTGGTGGGAGCTCGGGGCGGCCGGAGGTCGGCGGAGGCCGGAAGAAGAGAGGGAGACAGTGAGCGAGAGAGGGATGAGAGGCCGAGTGAGCGGGAGAGAGGAGAGTTGAGGGAGGAGAGAGAGGGCTGGGAGGGTGAGTGTGGTGGCCGGAGCTGGCGGTGAGGGGGATCGGGCTGGAGGAGAGAGAGTAGGCGAGAGGAGGAGGAGAAGCTTCTCCTGGAAGGAGAGTGGGGAAGAGAGAGAATGAGAGAGGGTTAGGTAGATATTTGTGAAAAGGGGGGTAGATTAGAATCAAGAAATTAATTAATAACAAATAATTAATGAGGGCAAAATCACCTCCAATAAAATAATACAAATTTCAAATATACCACAAAATTAAAATCCTCCAAAATACGAAATACAGTCGAAATACAGTCATATACCTATTTCCAAAAATAGGGATCTGACATGTTCTGATCCCGCGTTTGTGTATGGATATACACCGATGCCGTTAGTGCACGTATGTGCATTCCAGAAAACTTGATATGTACCGCTGTACATCCTATTTACCTATTGACCGATCGCGTACATGCTACGGTTTTAAACTTTTAAACAAATATATGTTGCCATTTCTAAAAGAACCAATTAAACTATGATATGCCATAATTCCAGTTTATTACACTTCTGTTCATTTTATGTTTCGCATATTTAGTTTGTTAGAATCAGTACTTGCTCCCGTCCTGACAGGATAACGTTGTAGGTATACTTACTGAGGAGGAGTTGCTTTACGATTCCTATTATGGAGTTGCTGTCGAGGACTAGGCTTTATCTTACGAGGATGTACCTGCGGGAAAACTCGTCTAGTTTGCGTAGTTGCTCGGGATTCCGAGAGTAGTCATATTGTTAGACTATGTATTTTGTGACTGGACCTGTATCCAGCTTTACATTATGGACTTGTACTTTGAACATATTTATATACGAGACAACTTTTGTGTTTGGAACATTTCTGACTCCTTATTACATATGGAACTGTTAGCACACTTTGGTCTTATCTTATTTATCTTTAGAACAGCTTACTACGTTTTATCCCAAGCGTAGACTGGATATGACTCGGCCCGGCCCAACAATTTGGGTAGCGGATCGTGACAAGAAGACAGAGAGCACGTCCATTTGGCAAAAAGGAAATGGTCATCTAGGTTAGTTGAGGCGGCAGAGTAGCCAACGTAGTTTTATCTATAGTGAAAATTACGAAAAATGGTGGATAGAACCGTAAAATTGGATAAATATGAGACAAGAAAAAGATAAAAAAAAATGTTTATTTTTTCTATTAAGAAAAAGAGAATAAATATGCAATTATATACAGCATGACAGAAAATGTGATTGATATGTAAAAAAATAATATAAATTTGAAAACGTTACAGTCTAAAGTCTAATTTACTAGACTATGACAAGACAGATTTAGAGAGGCATTATATGTTTATTAATTTTAGCAAGTCTCTAGAGATAACTACTAGAATTTATGTGTGTGTGTGTTTTAATTAATTTTAGCAAGTCTCTAGAGATAACCAGAGTTTATGTGTTTGTGTGTGTATTTTTATTTTTTCGAAGAGGTAATTTTTGTCATCGTCGTTTCCACCGGTATTCGAATACCGTCCTCTCGGATCTTTATATATAGTACTAAATGCACGTGCTTTGCACGTATAATAACGTATAATAAGAATATTATTCAATTGTAGTTAAATATCTTTTCTAACTCATATGGTTTGTCACGCCCCGATTCCGTAGAATCGATAATCGTCCCCCGGGCGTGATGCCGTGCGAACCTAAGTTGCGATCGCACAAGACATAGTCATAAGGCTATCCGAAACACAACATTAAGTTAGAGTACGCAGAGAAATTGATTGACACATTTGAAATAGAAGTATGCTTTTCATTGATAATAAAACTTCATTTACATTGACTCCATTACAATCATTGCTGCGCGGGCTACAACATGACTCAACTTACAAAACGAACGCTGATGAGATAGTCGTTCCATATATTACATCTCTTTTTACAAGCAAAAACTATTACACTTTTCTACCTGCTATCGAAGGAAGTCGAGTTGCCATTTGTCTTCTTTTTGTACTGAGTGCGGAGTCTTCAAAAAGGATTCAGAACAAGCCTTCGACACACGGACTAGGCTTCAAAAGTGTTCGCGCCGCCTTGAGCTTTAAGTGGCACGCCATTCGTGGTTCGGGGTACCTGCGTGGAGAGCGAGGATCAGTACATTACACTTTGTACTGGTGCGTGGCTATTTAAGTTCCAAGCTCTCATTTGGTTGAAGAGTTTATATGACTTTAGTTTATGAATGTTTCTAACCATCCTAATGAATTTCAAACAGCATATGACAAGCATAATGTGAAAATACGTTAGAGTTTACCCACGACGGGCCGTGCCGTGCCTTATGAGACTTACCATATTTTTTCCTGTCAATTGTTATCATTTACATACCAAGTACAATATTACGTGTGATTGGTCACTGACATGACAAGCCATTCCACCGGTATTCGAATACCGTCCTCTCGAATCTTTATATATAGTACTAAATGCACGTGCTTTGCACGTATAATAACGTACAATAAGAATATTATTCAATTGTAGTTAAATATCTTTTCTAACTCATATGGTTTGTCACGCCCCGATTCCGTAGAATCGATAATCATCCCCCGGGCGTGATGCCATGCGAACCTAAGTTGCGATCGCACAAGGCATAGTCATAAGGCTATCCGAAACACAACATCAAGTTAGAGTACGCAGAGAAATTGATTGACACATTTGAAATAGAAGTAGACTTTTCATTGATAATAAAACTTTATTTACATTGACTCCATTACAATCATTGCTGCGCGGGCTACAACATGACTCAACTTACAAAACGAACGCTGATGAGATAGTCGTTCCATATATTACATCCCTTTTTACAAGCAAAAACTATTACACTTTTCTACCTGCTATCGAAGGAAGTCGAGTTGCCATTTGTCTTCTTTTTGTACTGAGTACGGAGTCTTCAAAAAGGATTCAGAACAAGCCTTCGACACACGGACTAGGCTTCAAAAGTGTTCGCGCCGCCTTGAGCTTTAAGTGGCACGCCCTTCGTGGTTCGGGGTACCTGCATGGAGAGCGAGGATCAGTACATTACACTTTGTACTGGTGCGTGGCTATTTAAGTTCCAAGCTCTCATTTGGTTGAAGAGTTTACATGACTTTAGTTTATGAATGTTTCTAACCATCCTAATGAATTTTAAACAGCATATGACAAGCATAATATGAAAATATGTTAGAGTTTACCCACGACGGGCTGTGCCGTGCCTTATGAGACTTACCATGTTCTTTCCTGTCAATTGTTATCATTTATATACCAAGTACAATATTACGTGTGATTGGTCATTGACATGACAAGCCATCCTGGACTATAGCTTTGTTAGCCGGGGCCCTTGCAGCGCAAGTAGCGAGCCCCGCTGTAAGTCCCCGCTTAACCCGTGCTATCACCCAGCACAGCTATACCGTATTTCTTCCTAGGCCGAGTCGGTCCCGTGGCCCCGGGTTGTCGCTCGAGGAAACTCTCTCCTTGTCGACAAGTTGTCCAATGACTGTCGCTCCCCGTTCCCAGAATACATATTTTAATACAAGTACTGCTTGAATGTATTTATTTAATATTTATCATGCATTTATTCTATATTTAATTTCTTTAATTTTATGCTAATTATTTTTCTGTATTTTATTTTTGCTTTTGTTTTTGCTCTTGGGTTCGGCTTGGGTTTGTTTGTTTTGGTGGTTCATCATGAGCCCAACCAACCCCCTACCTAACATCATCTCTATTTAAGGCCCAACCCTCTCTCTCTTCATTACTTCTCTTTTTCATTTACTCTTTTTCTTCCTCATAACTCTCTCCACCTACCAAGAGCTTAGGCAAGTGCATCTTGCTTCCGCATGAGAACCCATTTTTATGGCTCATTTATCTTCCTCTCATGATTCTAAGATAGTTTAGAACTTGACATTTTTTATTTTGAGAGTTTTATTTTTGTAGATCTAAAAATTGCTATTTTCGAATTTTAATGGTTTTTGATCTCTCTGTAGGGCCTAAAAATTAAGTTGCGCCCTGAACATACTAATCAGTGATCAAGTTGCGCCCCAAAAATTAAGTTGTGCCACTGATATGAAGCTCAGAGAACAGACTGCACCGCTGAACAGATTGTGCCTGATATTAGACTGCGCACAGTCTTGTTGTGCCAAAATCTACATGGCGTCTGACACTTAATGGCCATCATTACCTGAAAACACTGACAACTGACACCACGGTGAACGAGAAAAATCTCTTCGAATTCCGTAAATTGTGCTGCACGAGGGAAGTTGGTAGACAGCTGTCCTGTACGCTTCGTAAGTTGCGCCTAGGCGCAATCCAGATAAAATCTTTAGTTGCGCCTAGGCGCAATCTGAATGACTTCTGCTCAAAAGCTGCCACGTGTCTAGGCGCGGCTCAATCAGGCACAGTTGACCGAAGCTCGCGCAACCTGATAAAGTTGAGACAACTTGCATTCTAAAGCAGGATGATGTGGCGCACATGCCACTAATCTCTCAAGACGTGTCTACTATCCTATACACGACCACGCGCATCTCAATCACATGATGCCATGCATCCAAATACAGTTAGTACACGACTTAACAACTGAATGAAAGTTGGCACAACATGAAGTTGGCGCAACCCAATGTGGTGCAATCAGCCTCGCGCACATCAGAATAACTGCTAAAACAATTATTTCTTGAACTATAAATAGAGTTTTCAATCATTGTAAAATGATCAGATACATACGCATAGAGATTAAGAACTCTTACAAAATTGTTGCTGTATTCTCCAGAGGCTACAGTCTTCAAGTTCACATAGTCCAAGGGATAAAGTGATCATCTTCTGATCAGATTCCTATATTTGTACTTTCCCAGAATTTATTGTACTCTTGTACTCTCTTTTCTCAGTTTGTAATAAAACTTTTATTTTTGCAAACAAAATGGCGACTCTGCTGGGGACGACTTTCTCCTCCGACGAGAAGGTGATAACTCAATGTGACACTGCGTCGATCGGCAAGATGCAGAAGACTCTGGTTGTTCAAGTCAACCAGACAGTCTATGAAGATATGATTAGCACCAAGAGCAACAAGCGTACAGCGGCTATTGCCAAGAATATAACTGTATGGGCTCCTAAATCTCCTATGGTCACTGTTGCCCACGCACAACCTGAGTGTTCAGTGGTCAAGACACAATCTGTTTCGGCGGCTCAGGCACAGCTTACTTCTGTTGCCCGTGCGTAACTTATTCATCCTGCTGCCCACGTACAGTCTACTACTCTCTTTGCTGCCAAGGCGCAGCCTGCTCAAGCCATTGTTGAGGTACAGTCTACCCATGTTGCTGCCAAGGCACCATCAGTAGCCCATAGGACTATGGCACAGCCCAAGCAATCAGCACCTCAGGCGCAGTCTGCTACTCTGGCGCAACTAAAGGGAACTAGTCTTTTGGCTATTATCTCTTCTAATTCTCAAGTTCTAAACTTGGAGAATCAATGTTCTAGTGCCAACACTAGACAGAACAAAGGGAAGAGTCCTTTGACACTTCCTCAATTGGCGCAATCTGTGCCTAAAATGGTCTCACAACAGAACAAAAGAAAATGCTTCTTAGTTGACCCTCTACAAAATAAAGGAAAGCACCCTTTGGTCTTTTCTCAAACTTTTCTGGTCTATGACTCAGAGGAAGATATGTCAGATTCTATTCCTTTATACAGTGGTCTTCGGATCTCTGATATTGGAAAGAATACTGACCAAAGAGGTATCTTACCTACGTACCCATGTGGGGTCTGGTCAAGATCTTCCAACCTTGAAAATTTCAAGATCCAAGCAAAAAAAATTGAGGGTATCACAAATAAAGACACCTGGAGCAGAATTTTCAGATTTACGCGCTTATCTCCATAGGCGTCAACCAATATCAACTTTGGCGAAACGTGAGAACCCTATGCTAAAGGCCAATCTATACCAAAAGCCAAAGTTTGAAAAGAAAGACCTAACCACCTATGCTAATGAGTTGAGTACATCTTTGTACACTCAGGGAACTAAACATCTGAAGAATATGAGACATGTTCCTAACATCATTAAGGAATATGTTCATCTGACTTCTTCTCGTCCTGTAGTTGTAACTGATTTGCGGCAACTTCTTACACAAAGATGAAAAATTACAGGGATGTCTCCCTCACCTCCAAATTGCGCTTCAAATCACCACTGCCTTCATGAAGTCATCATCAACTGTTGTTGCCAATCGGCTCGACGATCTGTCTTCGATCGTCTGAACTATGCTCAACTCCTGAACATATAATAGAAGACGAAGATGAGCTATTATATGCTTCTGTCAACATGACTTCTCAAGACACTAGGGGTGGGAAACGTCCAAGACGTATTGCATCCCGTAATCCTAGTCAGCAATACTTAGACTGGATCCATGCATCCAATGAAGGTGTCTTTCAATACACTAGATCGAGGAATCGACATTTGAACCAAGGTATCTTTAATCAAGAAAATCTCCTCATCACTCATGTAGAAGAAGACTCTTTCTCAGAGTTTGATGCAGATAGTGAAAGTTCTGAACAAACTATCTCATCAATAGCAGCAAGAGAAGTGATGACATATACCGTTACGGAAGATCAAGATGCTTCTAGTTCAGCCAATCAAGAACAACGAATTGCTGTACTAGAGGACAAATTGAAGACCATGACAGAGATGGTGGCAAGAATGCATACTATAATCGTGGCTCAACATATAGTGCCACCGGTTATAAACCCAGCTACAAATCCAGAGCTTATAACATCTTCCGTACCTGTTAGTCTGGGGGTACCACCTCCTCAGGTTGCTTCAGTACCAATTCAAGTTGATCCCAGTCAGTCTGGTGTTGGGGGTGGTAATTATCATGCTGTTCCGCCTCCCAACACTTCTAACCAGCCTACCAATTCTCAAACATCAGGGGATGCAAATGAGGCTGTAAAACTTCTGCGCACTCAGTTTGAGGCCTTCAAGCAGAAAGATGGCCTACAAAGTTGGGCATAAAGCAACCATATCCTACAGAGTGGAAGGAGGTTCCATTTTCTACTAAATATAAGCTCCCAACCATCATGCTGTTTGATGGCAGCACTTCTCCAAGTCAGTACATTAATCATTTTGAAGTGATGACTGATCAATTACAGCCAAATGGTGCTCTCCTTACCAGAGTGTTCGTCGGTTGTTTAGTTGGCACAACATACGACTGGTATCGTAGCCTGCCTGATGGCTGCATCACTTCTTTTGCTGGTTTCAAGCAAATGTTCTTGGGACGATTCTACGAAGGAGTCAACGACATGACGATGTCTGCCCTCATTAAGATTAAACAGAGGTATAATGAATCCACAAAGAGTTTTATTGAAAGATTTCGCCGAGGGGCACTCAAAATGCCTTTAGGAACTCCATCTGTTGTAACAATAGACACTTGAAAATCAAACTTGTTGACTATTACCAGTATGTTGACAGGATCTACATAATTCCAGGATTGGCCTTCTTTAATTGTGTCACGACCCGTACCCGGATATACGGGTACGAATACGTGGGCCACGCCCAGCCTACGCCGCAGTATCGGCGGTAGAGCGCTGTCAAGTATCCGATACTAACTACAACATCTAAAGATCCATAACTAGAAATATATTCATGTTACATCACGAAAACTAAGGAAGATAAGACAAAAAAATAACAATATCACTATAACAACTAGAATCTACAAGGATCATATGAGACAAGAATAAAACAGAAGGAAACAATAACAAACTAAATAACTACCAGACCTAGAACTCCTGAGAGACAACTCACGGTGAAGAATACCGAGAACCACCCCAGCTAGCAACATCCTGTAGTCCAAAACTGAGGGCACAACTACTCCTAAAATATTTTCAACATATCCAGTCAGGATGGAATGAGCACAAATCTCAATAAAAGTTCTAATTAGACGATATTGAAAATATAGCAGTAAATAGAGAGAATATACAAGGAATCATGAAATGTACATGTGAGTATCATGGCAAGGTAAGCTGTAAATCTAGAGCTTGAATAAGGCAAGTAAAATTGATCATGGCATGTACAAGAATCAAGAATCATCTATCTAAGTGTGTGAGTACTAGCTACAACATGTGGCCGGCTTGGGTCTGCACAAGGTCATGAGCTAGCCAATCATACGTGTGGTGTAGGATTGGCATTCACAAGGTTCACAAGATATACAAGGCGGGTATTGACCACACATCTACACTAATACTCCCCGTCCCCGACTAGTATAGTGGATCCAACCCTGACACATCATGACACGCGATTCTCTTAGAGGGTAGCTAGCCTTCGCAGGAATCGTGTCTATACAATACACAAGGAACAAGAAAGACTTGCACAAGATATACCAAGGAAAGCGAGAAATAATATCTCATGACGGGATCTAGAGAAATACCAATCCGTGTGAACAATGTGTCAAGAGAACAAGGATATCTACATTAAATACAAGAAGCATAGACAATATCATAAAACAGAAATATTATCAGAGAATGTACTCGCCTGCGATCTGGTAGAATATGTCAACTGAGTCCTAGAACAGTGCCTCGAGGACCTATAGATGGAATACTGTATCAATATAAGGGTTTGGGAGTAAAATCAAATCATACTAAGTCAAACTAGGTCAAGACAAGTCAAGGGTTGACTTACAGTTGACTTTTGGTCAACTGGTCAACTCTGGTCAACTCTAGGTCAAACTTGACTAATGTTGACTAACAGTTGACTTTGGGTCAACTGGTCAACTTCAGTCAAGTTCTAATCAATTCTATGCTACGGTTGACTTCCGGTTGACTTTTGGTCAAAATAGTCAACTGTGGTCAACCAATGTCAAAACTAGTCTAACCTAGGTCAAATGTTGAGTCTACTTCGACGTTCAGTCAAAGTAGTCAACCATGGTCAAACAGGGTCAAAGCTAGTCTCTGTAAACATCTACAGGATCAATAAATCAATTTCAGTGATTGTGAAATCACTGGAATCAATGGATCTCAAAATACAACAAAAGGAGAAAGATTATAATAATAGGGTAAAAAGCTATAGATGTTGTCGGATGGTGAAACAACCATCACCAACGTGTCTAAAATGGTCAAATTAGCTAGGATAACCTATCCATAAGTCCAATTTGGACACATGGGCAAAAAGGTAATTTCGAGTCAAAACGGTGTCTATGTCGGACCCGCTTTGCACCGAAAAATATACCGAAATAAAAGTACACTAAACCTAACAAATTATATGTCCACAAATCCAGAATGATGATACGAACCCAACGGTATATCCAGAATTGGATTCCGTTGACCCGATCTCAAATTGGTTTGTTGACCAGGATATTGAAATTCCAATTTACACGAAAAAGTGTGTCGAAGCCAATGTCCTCAAAACTAAGCAAATTATATGTCAACGAGTCCAGAATGACGATACGAACTCAATGGTATATCCGAAATTGGATTCCGATGAGCCGATCTCAAAATGACCCGTTGATCCGGATATTGGTATCCGACTTGCACCGAAATGTGTACCGAAACCAATGTCCACTAAAACCTAGAAAATTATATGTCAATGAGTCCAGAATGATGATACGAACAACGATATATCTGAAATTGAATTCCGATGAGCCGACGTCAAAAAGTCCCGTTAACCCGGACTGTAGGGCCCACTTTGTACCGAAATACGTGTCAGGGTCCACGTCCTCCAAATCTAACAAAATTTATATGAAAATATACCAAAACGATGCCACGAGTCTACTGGTGGTGTCAGAAATTGAATTCGGAGTCCCGGGTTCAAAAATGAAATTTTACAACTTGGAAATTATGAATTCGGACGACCAACTTTGGCGTCGAATTCAACCAATCAAACATGCTCACAATGAAACGAAACTTAAGGGGCAGGAAGAGGGTTATACCAGCTTTGCATAGAAACCAGTAGCATGTCAGACGGAGCTGCGATGGACGAGATACGAACCGACGAAGTTGGCTCCACAAAATTGTCCAAAAATTACACAATTTAAAGCGTCAACTTTGTGGCCGGTTTTGATGTATCAAACGACAAAATTAACGGACGAAAATTGAGGGGAGTGAAGAGCTATATACCGAGATTGAGACGGAGTAAAGAAATTGCCGATCCAACGGTCGTATTTCCTAAAAAATACGTACAAAGTTGCTGAGATGAGGCGATCTTTCTGAAATTTGAAATCGCGCGTCACGGCGAGATTTCGTCCAAAATGCACGAATCGCCCGTGTATCGCGCCGAAAAGGAGGGCGCTACCCAGGGGTTCGTCGGAGCTGCGTACGGATGGGCGGGGTCGCCGACGGCGACGACGGCCGCGGCGGCGCGCGGTTGGCCGCGCGACGCACTGTGGCACCGCCACACGTGGTTTATGCAACCGCTACTGCTTCTGGTTCTTGCTGCTGGTGGCGAGCGGCAAGGGCGGCCCAGCGGTGGTGGCTGGCCGGAGGAACGGTGGGTCGGTTGGCCGCGACAGGGTGGGGAGAAAGGTGTTGGTGCTGGCGGCGGTTTGATGGTGGTGTTAATGGTTGTGGTGGGATTGTGGTGATGTTGTAGATGATGGTGGTGGAGTTGAAGAAGATGATGATGAAGAATGAAGAAGGAGGTGGAGATGGGATCGGTCATGGACTATCGGCCAAGGGTTCGGGAAGCTGCTGCTATTTCATGAAAATGAGTGGGAGAGAAAGAAATGTGTGTGTGTGTGTGTGTGTGTGTATAATAAAAGGGGAAAGAGTGAGATATTAATGAGTGGGACTGTCGGCGTTTCAATTCCTCCGATTGACTTGGCGGGACGGGGCACTACATCATACACCACTCAGAACAAGTCTCGTCCTCGAGACTTTCCTGAAGGCAAGCCATCCTACCATTTCTATGGCCAAGACTTAATCGTGCCCAGACGCGGGACTATCGTACACACTTCGCCTACGCGTTTCCTCGATTTCGAGCCACGCTCGCATGACTATCAATCTTTCCATTAACATGATTTCAAAATCCTCGACCATTTCTATTCTTTAAGTCTCGCTTGAACTCAATGTATCACTTGGCTGGATCGTGCACGCATTCCAGGCATCCCTAAAATACATGCATTCACCAAGTCGCATGATAGAGAATTCGTCATTCTCACTCGAGTCGCATCGTGCACATACTCAGGCGTCCCTAAAATATATGCATGTCAGCCGAATCTCGTGAGGGGTATTCCTACATTCGTGATTCGTATTATCCATCCATGCCAATCTCAAGATCAATCTTTCGATTGATAACTCATAAAATATGGCGTCTCGCCTAACCGCTAGGCCATCTTTTCGAGGCTAAGTCTATGTCAGGATTGGAATCGTAGTTCCCCAACAATAACACCAACACTGACCCCAATCCTAGGGTCAAACCAAGGTCGTTAGTACAGGATTTTCTACCCAAGCTCGCGTCACTCAGATTTCTAAACAACGAGCACGATCACCTATTCGCATCAATGCGTTCGTTGCACGTATTCAATTCCATTCAAATCACCAACTCTAACCAATTCGTGCATTCGATCACGAGGTCATCTAGATCGACAATACGTTGCACCCCAATCTCATGCGAGTCCGATTATCCACGACGGTTCATGAATCACCATGCAACGCTCCCACGGAATAATTATTCTTATCGGGGAGTAACTCTTGCTTGCGTTTAGACTAATTCATTCTCGATACGCTGATTGGACCTACGCAATCCTCAAATTCAACCGTCACACACGCTAAGTCATTCTCGAGTACACCTTCGCGTCAAACCACAAGTCGAAGCACACAAATTGCTACGCCATGCTATAGTTCAATCACCCCTGCTGTATGAATCACCATACCAGTGCTCACGCGGAGTGATCGCCCTAATCCGTGCGATGCATGTGCAAGGCTGGAGTTGCGCTCGCATAAGACAAGAACGTCAACATTGTGGTTGTCAACGAAGCAAATCCAAACATTTTCATTTTTCTCCAAGCCATGATCTCACTTCGATAGTCTGATCGTCATTCGTTCAACTATAAAATCCTCGAGCCACGTCTATATTTTCCTCAACACATTTCAATATCCCGAGTATAGCATCCATCGGAACAATGACATTTGCACGATCGTCATTCGTCGAGTCAGAGTACCCCCGAGTTATCGCATATCGATCTTTGATACGCCTCAATACCATCGACGATATGCGTAACATGACGATCTTCCTTTGCAACCAATTTTTGAGTCGTGCGACTGATGCTATTGTCCGAACAGGATATACCACAATTCTATTCGATCGAATCCAAAATCACAAGTACGATCCTCTAAGCTTTCCTCGATTAAGACATACATTTTTATTCATCGTTCTGAATCGTTTTCTAACTCGCGTTGCCCATTCACAAGTTGTCCGATGACATCTCGTTCGGGCATTCGAAGTCACGATCAACTAAGCGTGACGCGTTCTAAGGCTTTGCGCGATCGCATCGCCTCGCCAACATACTCATTGATACCCGTAATCCTCAATTTTTACTCGAATGATTTCCCAGAAAATCCATACACCACTCAGATTCGAGCCATCCGATCTAGTCCTCAATCACGTTCGCATCATTTGCTAAGACATTCTTTCAGATTCGTTCGACGAATCCCTAGCGTAATCGCTTTCGTCGTCTCGACGTACTAAGTCGTTCACACTATTTCCTCAAAATCCAAGTCAATCTTTCGTGTATGCCTAAGCGTTAACTCGATAGCGTTCCTATCGATAGACACTCTAAGTGTAACTTCGTTTCCGACCGAGCGGTACTTGATATCGCTCGTAACTCGTTTGCACCAAAAGTCGAGGTGCGCGACACGCGACACAACTTAGCCAAAAGGCCGTGTGCATAGCCATCCTGCATGGACTATACTTCGATTTGCACGCTCACTTGCTAGGTCGACGCAAGACTAGTTAGACACGTACGAGACATGTCAACTTTAGCACAGGTTCTCATTCAAGACAAGTTTGACACCGTTCGGCACAAAGGCCTACCAATGTGTCCAGCGATGGCCTACCGATGCGTTCGATTGAACGCTTGTACGAGCTTTTGAAAATATTTAGACTTATTGTATGGACATGCCGAGGGACAATCGAGAGAGAGCGCACACTTCTTTTACATGAATGAGCTTTCAAAACTGAGAAATTCGACGTGAAGTCCAAGGACGTAAAGCCGTGCTCTGATACCATTATGTCATGCCCCGCTCCCGTAGGAGCGATCGTTCTCGCTAAGGCATGATGCCGTACGAGCCTAGATTGCGCTCGTGCAAGGCAGTTTCATAACGGCCGATTACATCGGCGGCGACGGGATCGTCGCACAGAAGTCCCAAGCAAAAATATTGAAACATGCAGCGGAAATTTAGAACAAGCACACATGAACACAAGTCATTCAAAAGAAGCTCTTTATTGATATTGAATACAAGATTACATTTGTGGGCGCAAGGCCAAATTACAAGTCTCTCGTGCACACTTTTCTCTCATTTTACAATTCACTCTGCTCTCTCTCATCTCTCGATACAATACTTAAATCCAGCGAAAGCTTCGGAAGGCGATGTCCATACATTATGTCCCGTATAAGTCTTCAATCCGCGCGGCTGCATGCTTCGAATCGCCAAGGAACTCCGTGCCTCGACGCATCCAAGCGAGCTCCGCACCACGAGCTTCTACCTGTGCCTGCACATGAACACTGTGTGGGTGTCAGTACTCAACTGTACTGGTGGAGTGAGCTCTTCGCCCACCCATACAAAACCGACACATTCATTTACTTTGTACAGCTTACAAGTCCCTTTACGATTGTCTTTCTAGTCTTGCCTTAGGATCTGTTTTAAGACTTGACGTCTAACCAACTCGTTATGCGACGACATAGTCGTGCTATCATGTTAACGTGTATTTCGATCGAGGCAGTGCCTCGTCGTACATGTCCTTGACCAAACTTGAACTCGGGACGGCAGGGTCGTGCCATACTCTATTCGTAACTTAACATGTTCGAGTCAGTGCTTCGCCGAGGAGCAACTCATGCGAACTCGGCCGTGCCAAGACTTTCAATACTTTTGCGTGCCTCTAGACCAATTCTCGTGCTAGCGACGTCAAGGGGTAACGACTCGTGCAGGTCATGCCCTTAGACTTTGTCTAGACTTGTCCGTGCTTCAAGATGAGGTCGTGCCTAACGACTCCCTGACTTAGCCAAGTTTCACCTTACGGTCCTTTCGACTTAAAGTGATGGCACTCGACTTAACTTATGCAAACTTAGGCCAACAATGTCGATACGCGAAAGCCACTACGCGAATGCCAATATTGATACGCGAAAGCCAATACTTGATACGCGAAAGCCACTACGCGAAAGCCGCTACGCGAATGCCAATATTGATACGCGAAAGCCAATACTTGATACGCGAAAGCCTTGCTTAGTGCCGAAGCACGTATCTTGCTGAACATAAGCTATAACTCATTCCTCCCGTGCTGATACAAGGCTGGCACTAACGGGATTACATCTTACTGACTTGATACATGTCGTGCTAGACTGTCTCATGATTCGACCGACGCCGTGCTAGTACTTGACGCTATCCAAAAGCAAACACACGGATTGCCGCTCTTGCCGACACATCTATATGAGGTGGTCACTAGCAATGTCAAGCTATCTTGGATCTCGGCTCATGGGATATCAGCTCGTCCCTACACGGGTAGCTAGCCCGGAGGCATCGAAGTCTCCCATGCGGTCATCCAGCATCCTACTTTGAGCCTCACTCGTTCCTTCCGGGCCGAATCGATCCCTTGGCCTATGCAACCGTTCGAGGAAACTTCACCTTATCGACAAGTTGTCCAATGACCATGTAAGACTCAACTCGATCTACCAATCCTTCCTTAACATGACCATGCTTTCCTTCTTTCAATCGAGACTCCCAAGTAGCGGGACCAATCACGTGCACTTCCTTATCAAGACTTTTAACGAGACTCCAAAGTAGCAGGATCGATCTCGGCGACAACCAGTCGCATGGACTTTCTTTGTTCGTGGCATACTCTTTACTAGATCCACCGTAGCTCGTGCCTTAGACAGACCTGGTTCTATAGGCGACGCTATCGTTCAAGTCATATACTTTATACGACGAGCCTTGTTCTCAAGGGACTACGCTACTTGACAACCGCAGCTAGAGGGGACAGTGCTAGAAATGGCTTCGATAGCCCAACATAATACTTGTTTAACTTATTCGGGCAACGACTCGACGAGCAAGGGCTACGCCGAGCTACGCATCGAGGGAACGTGCTATGCACAGGGTCGACTTAAACAACCAACTCTTGGGTGCCTAGACTTAAGCCAACGGGCCGTGCAAGATGACTTAAACGACGGGACGTGCGAAGGCTATGCCAAGCCTTGGACGACGGGACCATGCATGCATTTTTAAGCAGTCATGCGGGCGACGTCTATGACTTAGGTCAATACAAACGTTGGGGCAAAACGACGGGACCGTGCATGCTTTTCAAGCATTCAAGCGGGCGACGCCTATGACTTAGGCTTTTATTCAAGTATCAGGGCAACTTAGCAACTCAAGCCAACTTCCTTCTCCCAAGCCACGGGAACGAAGGATCGAGTGTCATTTGAAAGCACGCTGAGCCGACTTCTAAGCAGACCGTGGGACCATTTTCCACGTTCTAAGACATTCCGACGGGTCGGAATTATTCCCTTAGCTATGTGCGTTCGTAGCTTTTATATTAGCCTACTTGTGCAAGTTGAAAACAAGCGAGTTATTAAGTGAAGGCTAAGATGAGGCAAGTTCACCGAAACTACCCCAACTGTACGAGGAGTCGCCTCGACCGAGCGAGCCTTCAAGTAGCCGTTGCAAGGCTAAGTCCGAACGCCGTCAGCGTTTCAATTCCTCCGATTGACTTGGCGGGACGGGGCACTACGTCTGTAGTGCCCCATCCCGCAAAGTCAATCGGAGGAATCGAAACGCCGACGGCGTTGGAAGTTAGCCTTGTAACGGCTGCTCGAAGGCTCGCTCGTCCGAGGCGACTCCTCGCACATGTGGGGTAGTTTCGATGAACTTGCCTCATTTTTGCCTTCACATAATAAATCGTGTTTTTAACTTGCACAAGTAGGCTTAATAATAAAAGAGACGAATCCACATAGCTAAGGGAATAATCCCGACGGGTCAAAATGAGTTAGAACATGGAAAATGTCCCACGGTCGGCTTAGAGTTGGTGTACGGCGTGCTTTGAAAATGATACTCGGTCCTTCGTCCCGTGGCTTGGGAGAAGGAAAGTTGGTCTTCGACACAAAACTATAAACTTGCCTAAGTTATAGGCGTCATCCGCGTAAATGCTCGATAAAGCATACACGTTTTCGAAATGCAAGACTTGGCATAGCCTTTGCTCGTCCCTCGGGTTAAGTTGTAAGCATGAGTAAGTTAGGCAAAGTTATGCCGGTCGACCTAAGTTATTCCAAGTGCTGTCCCGTCCTTTCTGCGGTTGTCAAGTTAAATAGTCCCACGATCCCAAGGTCCGTCAAATGAGGTATAACTTGGGCGATGGCATTACGTAGAACAGGTGTTAGTCTAAGGCACGAGCCACGGTTGGTTCAGTAGGAATTTAGCCACAGTCTGTCGATACTTAAGAGAGACATTATGTTCATATAAAGTGGGCAGGCTATACGATAGCTGTTCCCTGAGTTTAAAAGAATATTAAGTCTAAGCGATGGTTTGTCGCCGAGAGGAAATATGTCGGGACTGTGGTTCAGTCGCCGAGGCAACCCTGGTTTGGGCTCTGCAAAGGAAGTATGAAAAGAGTAAAGCAAAGTAGCTAAATGATGATGATGAGACCATGCATTACGTTAAGTCTAGAAGTTAGCGTAGGCGCGTGGTCATGGACAACTTGTCGACAAGGGCGATGGTTTCTTCGAGCGGCATCCCTGGGCCATGGGCACCGACTCGACCTAGAAAGAAACAGGTTACAGCCGAGCTGGGTAATAGGAAACCGGTAGGTCGGGGACTTGTATCGAGGATCGCAACTGGCGATACAAGGGTCCCGAATGCCAGGCTATGTCCACGATGGCTAGTTAATGCCAGTGACCATTCATATAGATGTGTCGGCACGGGCGACAATCCGCGTGTGTGCCTTTGGATTGGGTTGAATGTGTATGCAGTTAGAAGATAAAATGTTTGGGCCTAAGATTTGGCTACAACGAAGGCGGCGTGCTTCGACACGAGATGTGGCATTGAGTGTTAAGTCGTTGGCATAGAGTTGCATGTGTTAGGCTTGAGATGTTGCGAGTTAAGTCAATAAGGGCCGTAGGGCAGTTGTGTAAAGTTACGCTGAGTTGTTGGACACGACCTCGAAATATGAGGCACGGTCGCATTATCATTACACAAGTGTAGGCGAGACTAAACGAGGAGGCACTGCCTCGGAGATATTGAAGCACGAATCGAGTTCATGGCACGACCGAGTCGTTACGTCCCAGAGTTTGGCACGAAAGACAAGTATAAGTCGGTGCGTCGACAATGCAAGCACGAAAAAGGTCTAGAGGCAAGGAAATAGAGTTTTTTGTGTAGTTGTGTCTCTGATTTTGGCCGTAAGGCAAACACGACTTGATAGGTTAACGTTATTGGCACGAGAAGGGTCTAAGGCAAAGTATGAGTTAACGTCATTTTGCAAGCACGGATGGCACTACAACAAAATAGGTTAATGACGACACTTTCTTTACGACACTTTCTAAATAAGTGTCATTAATTTTTTGTATCGATGACACTCTCCTAAAACGTGTCGTTGTAATTAAGTATTTATCATGATCTACGACACTTTATTAAAAATGTCGTAAACATAAATTTAACAACACTTTTAACGACACTTAAAAATGTAGTATAATATTATACACTAAATACAACACTTTAAAGTGTCATATAATATTATGAATTAAATATAACACTAAAAAAGTGTTGTCATAAATTTTATTTTTTTATATTTTATTTTTAGTATCCCGCTTCTGCCAAAAAAATTGGCGCTCTTAGCAGAGATAACAAGCTATTTACCTCTCTTTTTAATTTTTTTCGTGCTCTCTCTTGTTCCTTTCTCTTTTTTCTTGTGGGCTGACTAAAATTCAGGGGCGGGGGGGGGGGGGGGGGGGGCGGGGGGTGGGGGAGCGGCTGGAGGCTAGAGTGGAGGAGGGGGAAGGCGGGTACGGGATGCTCAAGGACAAGTACATGGCCGGGATAAACGTGTAGGAGAAGGCGAAGCTGGAGAAGGAGCCGATGAAGCTCGTCGTCGAGGAGGGGATAAGGGAGTTGGCTAAGGCTCCGCTGGAGGAGATCCAATGGACCATGGTTGGGAAAGATGACATTGATTTTAGGCTCAACCGGTTGGGATTCTTCCATAGGCGCAAGCACCACTGTACGTATAAATTAATTAACGTTACTCTATTGTCTTTTATTTATCATTTGTTTGTTTATTTGTTGTTCAATCAACTATGTAATATGGGCCTCCATGGCTAATATAGAGGTGTACTCGATTTCATTCTTAGGGTTTGAGCAAGAATATCCAACTGGTCCCTTTTATGCTCAAGTAATATGTAAAAGAAAAATGCGGTTCTGACCGCCCAATAGGCATGATCGATCGTCCGTCAGTGCATTTGCCGAAGAGGAATTTGCCGAGAAGCTGCCCCTACAGAGGGATCTCCGTCTGGGCCGTGCACAACTTACTGGAAAGGACGTCGATATTATATTCTTATCTCTGAACTATTCTTGTTCGATCCGCTCACCATATGTTTGTTGATATGTCTAAGAGGAGGTTCCTTGTCGAACTGTCTAACTTCTCCAAATACCCCTTATATCCTGCTGTTGGTTATCTATTATTGTGCAGATTACAGGTTCATCACTTTTGCTGCCAACTGCCAAATATAATAGATCATTATTGAGGCTTTTTCTTTCATAGTTAGGGTTTATCCAGTAGTCTTATTGAATATAGATACTTGAGTTACTTTAAATGCAAGTCACCAAGTGCCTATGCAGCATTAGCACCAATTTTGGTCGACTTTTTTGGGTGAATTTGGATGGTGAAACATTTATACGTGGATAGTTGATGAAACATGGATGAAGATTGTGAAGACAATGAATGGAGAGGTCAACATGATGCCCATGACCTATCCTCGCTTACCAACAGATCATCCGAGCCATTTTGTTGTGGATGACTCAGAATCCTGTCCTTTGCAGTCGAGAATCCGGTTTGTACTCTATATCTTACCTTTATTTGATAAGCTATCTATGTTGTCATATTTTAATAGTATTTCCATGATACATTTTAGTTCTGTAATATCTGATACTTATAATGCCACATTTTTATGAAGATGATAGTTAGAACAGATAATGCTATTATAGCCAAGTTGACTGAATATAAGTTTTCGTTTGGTCTATCCTCCATTAGCTTGGATCTGTAAAGGATACATCATTTCTTTGAAGAAGCCAATTTGATAATATGCGAGGAATTGAACTTGAACTAGTTTGTTCATTTAAATGAGGTGCATCCATGGGAGCATTGGTCGTTTCGGAAGGAAATGGTGAAGGGCTCCCCTGTGGAGCATTCCAGAGAAGATATGTGCTTCTGACCCTGTGGTTTACCAACTCGTCCGAGTATTATTCTTTTCCTATCCACTTTGGGATTTAGTTATATACTATATAATTTGCTAACATAAAGATATTAAACTAGAATCACCAGTGTTCTTAAAATTGTTTTATGTGATTGTCTCTAGATTCTTTTCCTATCCACTTTGAGGTGCATTCACTATTTTGAATTTTGGTATGCGGATGTTATAATGTTACTCTTGATTTTCAGTTCTTTTCCCATTTAGGTTGAAGGTGATGGTACGCTAGTTCCTAGTACACATGACAAGCTTATGAAATTTGAGCATCTCTCTACATGGTAGGCTAGTTCCTGCATTTTCATACTTCTTACCTTGTGCATTTTAAGAAGTAAGACCATATTTAAGAAGACATGCCAGATTTAACTGTATCCCCAATATGTAAATCCACAAGATTTACTTATACTTGGCTGGATTACGTGCCACAAAACTAAAATTACATGGTCCTTGAATATGTAGATGGTTAACTATCTGACAAAATTGTAAACATTTCCCAATTTAGATAGATTGTTACTATTATTGATTTAGTAATTTTTTTGTGAAAGTTATTCAGATGATAACCTTGTTTCTGGGCTGCTTTGAGTACCATGTCATCAAATAAACTTGATGTCAATATGTGGATTCCTACATTACTAGCAAACTGAAAACTCACTTTCTTTAAATGTTTGGTAGGCACTGAAGGAAAGGCTCTTAGAACGTGAAGGTCAGAGGCTCTTCCAGCAGATAATTAATGCTGCCTATAAGCTATTGTCATGATAAACGTGTTTACATAGGGACTTGAAGGTAATCTCACAATATTTGATAAACAAGACTGAATGGTAATATTGGTTTTGTAACTTGATAGATCTATGATTTTAGCTATGCCAGTGAGGATTACTTGTCGAATTTGGTTACTTATATGCCTGTTAATGTACATTGTTCTGTTGGTGAAAATTGTGTTTGTGTTTTCAGAAGAGAGGGTTTTGGTTGGGACGAGCAATCGTAGCGGTGGCAATGGTGAGGGTGTTTACGGTTCTCAGTCTTCTCTGATTATATCGACTCATTTAACTTTGATCGATATAGCAGGGTGGTAAGCTAGTTAGAAGGGAAGGGAGATACTGACATGGTTTTGGGAGCACATTTTGAGGATTCTACATTGGTAATTATGAAATTATTCGAATTTGATTAATTAATTTTTTTTATGATTTACATCTACATATTTTATAGTTCTGCTGGAAATTTTAGAAAATGCTATTTCTTGAAATAGGATTCTATGTCTCTTGCATTCTTTTATGTTTAAATTTGTATGACATTAAGGGGGCAAGTCCCGATCCCAATAAGTAGCAATTCTAAATCCTAATATTTGCTGTGGTAGTTCTATTTAGGGACACGACCAAACCAAGCCAAACCAAACACAAGTCACCTAGGAAGGCTAGGCTAGTGTTCAGATACGCTTATTTGGATCTTATTTCTAAATAAAACAAAAAAAAGGATGTATTTTATTTTTTTTGGCATCACTGCTTATACTGTTTGGGATCACTGCTTATTTTTTTTTGGCATCACTGCTTATTTATGAAGCATTTTCTTGTGATGTTGGTGAAAAAGTTGTGCCATTTCGTGTTATCTATTCCACCTATAGTTTATATTGTCCGTAGTATGTTTTGATTCTCCTTCACACCATAATTGAAGGTTTTATGAAGGTGCTTGGACAGAAAAAGAGATGGTGCTTGGACAGAAAAAGGAAAAAAAGTGTGTTTATTTGCGATTTTAATTAAGGTCCAACTTTCAGGTGTTCTGACAAGTTCAATGAAATAAAATTGAAACATGTAGAAATTTTGTAAGTAACTAGGATGCAATATAACCTTTGAGAAATATCAATGCCATCATTGGAGAAGTTAAGCCGAATAGTGTTTGAGGTTGTGTGTTTGTTAAGAAAATCGAGAGAAAGAATGGGATCAAGCAGATCCAAGCTAAAGCTGAGTTTATTTTAAGCTATAGTTCGCAGATACCAGTTGGTATATCTTTTTTAGAAAACAAATTCTAATCAGTGGTGATGTTTCAGTTGTCTGTATTTTGTTCAAATTGAGATTCAGATGTTCTAGAATTCAAGATTTTGGGACTACCTAAAATTAAATGATAGTATCAGATATATGGTACTTGAAAAAGGGTAGCATTTTCAAACGTATGTGTTAGGCTAGTTCTTGATGAAAGGCTGAAAAGTACAGTGTATTCTTCTACAACATTAATTGGTGCCTTAGTTCATCAAGTCTTCCAGGTTTCATGCTCTGAACTTTTCCTTAATAGCTTCACATACCATCTTAAATCATATTTTACATACCTACTCATTAAAACATATAGTACTCATTAAAACATATAGCTTCATATACCATCTTAAATCATATTTTACATACCTACTCATTAAGCACAACACATCGTTGCTTCATAGTTACCTTCTGAAAATGACTCACTTTATAGCACAAATAAAATGGCAAAGACTCTATATGCATGATTCAGATTATGATGCACATTAGGGAGATGCACAATGTCCCATTCATATGATCTTTGCTCATGCTATCTTGTCAAGAGTGTTATCTTTCAGTTTGTCCTCCTTGACATATCATAAATCAATTGCATGATTCCATATGCAAATTAATTGATAAATGTGGTCAAATTTATTTTTACTGCAGCCCTTTGGAGTACCCTTGTCCATATGCTACAAAATACACCCAAAGCATAAGGCCCCTGGTAACGTAGTATGGCTATATATGTGCAGGCATCAGTGTTCTCCTTGGCCTACCCATCCTCAAAGTGAAGGTTGTGTTCATAGCAATCACTTTGATATGCACAATTGGATAGGTTGGCATATATGTAGTTCCAATATTTTCAAGGATGGTCATGGATGACTAGAACTTCAAAGGTCCCTTGTAACTGGGGAAGGCAAGTAGGCTAGTGTGCTTGATTCTTTCTTGTTGGATGATAATTTCAGGTAAGAGAGTTGCAACATATTTGTACCCAATTTCCAAAATAAATAAATTAATATACTGTTATTTATATTGCAGTCTTCCCTTCTCTGGCGATGACATATCAAATTCTACATCAGAGAAGTACTCCAAGGAAGTCCCGTGTACTCTAAGAATCCGTCCAAAACTCTTGTAACTTTGTATGGGTTGGAAGTTTCGGTTGGAAGTGTTTTTGTAACTTTGTATTGACATTGTATGGGTTGAAATGTTAATATATTACTTTTGACACATTAATGTTTTATAAGATGCTTTTGGTTAATTTTATATATATATATATATATATATATATATATATATATATATATATATATATATATATATATATATATATATATATATATATATATATATATATATATATATATATATATGAAATAAATTAATATTTAAAATATATTGATGATGCTTTGAAGGCATTTACAATGTGTCGTTGAACAAGGTTTACATGACACTAGTAAAGTATCGTGATTAAAATCATTATTCTCTGTTATTTAGATGACACGTAGAAAGTGTCATAAAAAGTATCCAGGACATTTATTAAATGTCATAGAATAATTTTAGATGACATATACAAAGTGTCATAATTTTGATGACACTTATGAACTGTCATTGAAGCACGTTCATATGACACTAGTAAAGTGTTGTGGAATAAATATTACATGACATTTAGAAAATGTCGTCGTAAAGTTATTACATGACACTTAACGAGTGTCGTTGAAAGTTAAAAACTTTCTATGACACCCCTTCTGGACAGTACTACAAAAGTGTCATGGAAAGTCATTAACGACACTTTTCGAGTGTCGTTAAAACATATTTTTGTTGTAGTGTGGTCCTGAGACACAAGTATGCAAAGGCGTCGGTCCTAAAACTGATCCTAAGGCAAGAATAGAAAGACAATCGTAAAAGGGTTTATGTTGCACAAAGTAAATGAAACGTGTTGGTTTTGTATGGGTGGACGAGGAGCTCACTCCACCAGTACAGTTGAGTACTGACATCCACACAGTGTTTCATGTGCAGGCACAGGTAGAAGCTCGTGGCGCAGAGCTCGCTTGGATGCGTCGAGGCACGAAGTTCCTTGGCGATTCGAAGCATGCGGCCGTATTGATTGAAGACTTTTACAGGACATAATGTATGGACATCGCCTACCGAAGCTTCCGCTGGATTCAAGTATTGTATCGAGAGATGAGAGAGAGCAGAGTGAATTGTAAAATGAGAGAAAACTGAGCACGAGAGACTTGTAATTTGGCCTTGCACCCACAAATGTAATCTTGTATTCAATATCAATAAAGAGCTTCTTTTGAATGACTTGTGTTCATGTGTACTTGTTCTAAATTTTTGCTGCATGTTTCAATATTTCTGCTTGGGACTTCTGTGCGACGACCCCGTCGCCGCTGATGTAATCGGCCGTTATGGAACTGCCTTATACGAGCGCAATCTAGGATCGTGCGGCATCACGCCTTAGCGAGGACGATCGCTCCTACGGGAGCGGGGCGTGACAATATCAAGCAAGACAGGAAAGATTGTCAAAATATTTCCAAGAATAGTACGAGGCCAAACGAGATGCATAGGACGTAGTCGAAGTAAAACTCAAGAACCATATACCTCCGTAATTATGTCACATGAAGTTACTATCGCGCTAGTGTGCATCTGGCTGCGATTAACTTCCTTGTTCCATAATACGACGGATGGCTGCAGTGCACAACTACCACGCCAGATAATATAGGTTCCTGAACTTAACTTGGCCAAATTCGTAAAATATTTCCAAACAATTTTTACAAAATAAAGGAGAAGATGTTAGTCAAAATGCTTAGGGAGTGGTCCAAATAGAATTCGAGAAACATATTTAACCATGATGCCGTTATCTGAAGTCATACCTCGCTAGTATTTTTCTGAATGCAAACTCCCGATTCCGTGATACAAGGGTAATATACTTTTCGAACCTTTTCTGAATCAACCCATGAGGCACTTTCAATAATTATCGGAAAGGACAAGAAGAATTATCCAAGAGGCTAGTGAAGAAGAGTTTAGTCAAATCATATAAAAGATGGAACACAAAACAATCATGTCGAGAAATCCTAGTTAGGCTGTAGATAGACAGAGTTAACCAAGACGGGGAAGAATGATGATAAGAATTTGTTCTTGCTCATCCGGTCATAACAAAGTGATCCGATTTAAGATACAGTCTGATAACCATACACGTCTTCCTGAAATTATGTTGCCTGAATTTTTGCCACGCCAGTAAGCATAGCTGTAATAAACGATAGAGTCTATAACTAAGGTATACACCCTAAATCATGTCATCTGGAATTCTTACCACACCAACCGGTATGGCTGCAAGAAAATCCAAATTTTATAACTAGGATTGTATAACCAACATCAGTCTCCACGTCCCTGTCGTGCTAGCTAGTATGACTGCGATAAATTCTAAACTCCATAAATAAAGTAGACATTTATCGTTCTCATCGAATATGTTTATCAGAAAATCTTAATTCAATTCATAAAAACTGATTTAGATACAAATTCAAAGTCAACAACGAACGAACATCAAGATTCAAAATTCAACAACGAATCAAGGATAAGAAATGAAAACTAGCGGAAACAGATTTCGAGACAGGATTTAGGAAAAGTTCTCAGAAGAAGTCCCAAAGGTATTATCTAGGTCAAGATTGAAAGTTCTGGAATATAAACTAAAATAACATCAATCTTGATATGGGATTGGTCAATCATATTCTCGTCTCAACCTTGAAGACATATAAGTTCAACTTATACCTTCCCTCTGGGGTCCACAAACTCATTCCAAGAAAGAATAAAGTTGATAACGGACAAATGTTTCAGGAATCAGGACGGACAGGAACAAATGGGAAAAGTTTTGAAAAGTTTGA
Source organism: Iris pallida (assembly GCA_029216955.1). Taxonomy (NCBI): domain Eukaryota; kingdom Viridiplantae; phylum Streptophyta; class Magnoliopsida; order Asparagales; family Iridaceae; genus Iris; species Iris pallida. The sequence continues at coordinate 2,803,582 of JANAVB010031417.1, read as the reverse complement.
AATAAGATTTCCAGGGGTCATCCCTGGAATCTACCAAGAGTTCCTAATATGTGACCGAGTACCAAATCCTAAAATATACCATGACTCAATCTTAATACTAGGGCAGGCTCGCAGTAGTACAGATAAGCTCAAGTACTACCACGACTTCGCATTAATAGCAAAGACTGACCTGCGTGGGCTACCACAAAAATGAGTCATGACCCACACCCGAATATACGGGTACGAATACGTGGACCACGCCCAGCTTACGTCGCAGTATCGGCGGTAGAGCGCTGTCAAGTATCCGATACTAACTACAACATCTAAAGATCCATAACTAGAAATGTACTCATGTCACATCACGAAAACTAAGGAAGATAAGACAAAAAATAATAACAATATCACAAGAACAACTAGAATCTACAAGGATCATATGAGACAAGAATAAAACAGAAGGAAACAATAGCAAACTAAATAACTACCAGACCTAGAACTCCTGAGAGACAACTCACGGTGAAGAATACCGAGAACTACCCCAGCTAGCAACATCCTGTAGTCCAAAACTGAGGGCACAACTACTCCTAAAATATTTTTAACATATCCAGTCAGGATGGAACGAGCACAAATCTTAAATAACAGTTCTAATTAGACGATATTAAAAATCTAGCAGTAAATAGAGAGAATATACAAGGAATCACGAAATGTACATGTGAGTATCATGGCAAGGTAAGCTGTAAATCTAGAGCTAAAACAAGGCAAGTAAAACTGATCATGGCATGTACAAGAATCAAGAATCATCTATCTAAGTGTGTGAGTACTAGCTACAACATGTGGCCGGCTTGGGTCTGCACAAGGTCATGAGCTAGCCAATCATACGTGTGGTGTAGGATTGGCATTCACAAGGTTCACAAGATATACAAGGCGGGTATTGACCACACATCTACACTAATACTCTCCGTCCCCGACTAGTATAGTGGATCCAACCATGACACATTATGACACGCGATTCTCTGAGAGGGTAGCTAGCCTTCGCAGGAATCGTGTCTATACAATGCACAAGAAACAAGAAAGACTTGTATAAGATATACCAAGGAAAGCAAGGAATAACATCTCATGACGGGATCCAGAGAAATACCATTCCGTGTGAACAATGTGTCAAGAGAACAAGGATGTCTACACTAAATACAATAAACATAGACGATATCATAAAACAGAAATATTATCAGAGAATGTACTCGCCTGCGATCTGGTGGAATATATCAACTGAGACCTAGAACAGTGCCTCGAGGACCTATAGATGGAATACTGTATCAATATAAGGGTTTGGGAGTAAAATTAAATCATACTAAGTCAAACTAGGTCAAGGCAAGTCAAGGGTTGACTTACAGTTGACTTTTGGTCAACTGGTCAACTCTGGTCAACTCTAGGTCAAACTTGACTAATGTTGACTAACAGTTGACTTTGGGTCAACTGGTCAACTTCGGTCAAGTTCTAATCAATTCTATGCTACGGTTGACTTCCGGTTGACTTTTGGTCAAAATATTCAACTGTGGTCAACCAAGGTCAAAACTAGTCTAACCTAGGTCAAATGTTGACTCTACTTCGACATTCAGTCAAAGTAGTCAACCATGGTCAAATAGGGTCAAAGCTAGTCTCTCTAAACATCTACAGGATCAACATATCAATTTCAGTGATTGTGAAATCACTGGAATCAATGGATCTCAAAATACAACAAAAGGAGAAAGATTATAATAATATGGTGAAAATCTATAGATATTGTCGGATGGTGAAACAACCATCACCAACGTGTCCAGAATGGTCAAATTAGCTAGGATAGCCTATCCATAAGTCCAATTTGGACACAGGAGCAAAAAGGTAATTTCGAGTCAAAACGGTGTCCGTGTCGGACCCACTTTGCACCGAAAAATGTGCCAAAATAAAAGTGCACTAAACCTAACAATTATATGTCCACGAATCCAGAATGACGATACGAACCCAACGGTATATCCAAAATTGGATTCCGTTGACCCGATCTCAAATTGGTCCGTTGACCAGGACATTAAAATTTCGATTTGCACGAAAAAGCGTGTCGGAGCCAATATCTTCAAAACTAAGCAAATTATATGTCAACGAGTCCAGAATGACGATAAGAACTCAACGGTATATCCGAAATTGGATTCCGATGAGCCGATCTCAAAATGACCCGTTGATCCGGATATTGGTATCCGACTTGCACCGAAATGTGTGCCGGAATCAATGTCCACTAAAACCTAGCAAATTATATGTCAACGAGTCCAGAATGACGATACGAACTCAACGGTATATCCGAAATTGAATTCTGATAAGCCGGCGTCAAAAAATCCTGTTGACCCGGACTGTGGGACCCACTTTGTACCGAAATACGTGCCAGGGCCCACGTCCTCCAAATTTAACAAACTTTATATGAAAATGTGCCAGAACGATGCCACGAGTCTACTGGTGGTGTCAAAAATTGAATTCGAAGTCCCGTGTTCAAAAATAGAATTTTACAACTTGGAAATTACGAATTCGGACGGCCAACTTTGGCGTCGAATTCAACCAATCAAACGTGCTCACAATAAAATGAAACTTAAGGGATAGGAAGAGGGTTATACCAGCTTCGCATAGGAACTAGTAGCACGCCAGACGGAGCTACGATGGACGAGATACGAACCGACGAAGTTGGCTCCACAAAACTGTCCAAAAATTACACAATTTAAAGCGTCAACTTTGTGGCCGGTTTTGATGTATCAAACGACAAAATTAACGGACGAAAATTGAGGGAAATGAAGAGATATATACCGAGATTGACACGGAGTAAAGAAATTACCGATCTAACGGTCGTATTTCTCGAAAAATGCGCATAAAGTTGCTGAGACGAGACGAACTTTCTGAAATTTGAAATCGCGCGTCACGGCGGGATTTCGTCCAAAATGCACGAATCGCCCGTGTATCGCGCCGGGAAGGAGGGCGCTGCCCAGGGGGTTCGCCGGAGCTGCACACGGTTAGGGGGGTCGCCGATGAGGGCGACGGCCGTGGCAGCGCGCGGTTGGTCGTACGGCGCGCTGTGGCATCGCCACACGCGGCATATGCAGCCGCTACTGCTGCTGGTTCTTGCTGCTGGTGGCACGCGGCGGGGGCGGCCCAGCGGTGGTGGCTGGCCGGGGGCACGGTGGGTCGGTTGGCCGTGGCGGGGTGGGGCGAAAGGTGATGGTGCTGGCGGCGGTTTGATGGTGGTGTTAATGGTTGTGTTGGGATGGTGGTGATGTTGTAGATGATGTTGGTGGAGTTGAAGATGATGATGATGAAGAATGAAGAAGGAGGAGGAGATAGGATCGGTCATGGACTGTCGGCCAAGGGTTGGGGGAGCTGCTGCTATTGCATGAAAATGAGTGGGAGAGAAAGAAATGTGTGTGTGTGTGTGTGTATAATAAAAAGGGAAAGAGTGAGATATTAATGAGTGGGAGAGAGAAAAGTAGAGAGAGAGTGGGTTAAGTCGGTTGGGGGGGAGTGTTTGCTGATGGTGATGGAGGAATGGGTGATGTGTGTGTGTGTGAGTATAATAAAGGGGGAGAGAGAGAGATATTATATGTATATATATATATAATTTATATATAAAGAGAGATAAAATAAAATATTTGTGTAAAGAGGAGGATATTTTTGAGTAGAAGAAAAAGAGAAAATATCAGTGGGGTACATAGGTAGACACGGTAGGGTCACATTATTATGGGTTGGGTGTTGGGTCAAATTGGACAAGCTTGGGACCAAGATTTAATTAAAAATAATAAATTTAAACCAATTAAATCATGGATGAAATGGGAGCACAAGGGAGATCAATTCGGTGGCACGCAAGTGGCACATGCATAGTAGACTCAAAACAGACCAGGGCCATATATTGGGTCGACTGGATTGGACCGATGTCGGGCCCGAAAATTAGGTTAGAAGTTGAGTCACAAATTATGACAGACGATAAATTGGTCTAAATTGACCCGAAAGTTGCGCGAAGCAAATGGAGCACAAGGGAACAAGTTCGAGTGGAACATGATATATCAAATTGAAGATAATCTCGTCTACTACAAACTTCAAAAAAAAGTTTTCATAGACTGGCATCCCTGATGCTCTAGAAATCCAAGTCACGATAAAGAGTATTTAATGATCAAAATTAATTAAATCAAAATAAATTATCGAAAATAAATCATTTAGAAAATTCAAAAATAAATCCTGGAAATTCAGGGGGCTTACACATTGTCAGTGCCAAAGCAGCCGAGGTCAGTACCGAAAAGTTTAAGCAGTTAGGAGTCCAAATGACTCATCCTAACCAAGATGAACATTCTACACCCGGGGGTAGTAATCGCCAGAATAACCGCAAGAGTAAAGAAACATTGGCCATCAATCTTAAAGGCAAGGTGTCTATGGCTATTAATGTTACTCAGACGGCATCCACTCCATCAACACCACCACAGAAGACAACTCGTCCAAAAGAGGAGTATTCTTTTGATGAAGATGATACTTTAAGCATCTTCGATTGCTTGATCAAAAACAATAAGCTTCAGCTTCCAGAAGTAAAACGGCCAGAAGAAGTGGGTAAAACTGATCACCCTAAATATTGTGTTTATCACAGATTTATAGGGCATCCAACCAGAGCATGTTATGTGCTCAAGGGTAAAATTTAAGAGTTTGTCAACTCTGGAGCAATTACTCTACAACAGGACGAGAAAACGGTGACTGCTAATGTGGTTTCTCTACAATTCGGTAATTTTCCACTGCAACTTGTGCAAGATGGTGTTGTCCCCATTCCAAGTACTACTCTTGAGATCGTGAATCTTCCACCTCCTCAAAATGAAGGTCTTGTTCCGCTGTCAACTGACAGAGGAGAGATTATGTAGATTTATCCAGATCTGGTAGAAGAATTTGAATCGCCTTCCTCTTCTAAGCAAAAGAAGCATTCCAGATCTAAATCCAAGAACTGCAATATGGTATCCTTTGAACCAGTAACAGAAGAAGAAATTCTAATGGGCACTAGATCAGGGAAACCATATCTTCGGGAGTATTCCGAAAATCAAGAGAACCCTGCTCCATCTTCTGATGTTCCTCCTTCATCATCTTCTCCTGGCGAGAATATACCATCCACATCCTTGCCGGTAGTCGAACCATCTCTTCCTAAACCAATATCAGCAGACAAGGGGAAACAACCTGTCCGCTTTGATAAAGCATTGAAGAAGTCCTTCATGATTAAATACATAATTTGCCAATTGTTTAAATGCCTCTTTGCCTGAAGTCACAAAAAACTTACAAACAGCCATCCTCAATGCCTCTTCTTCGGCAGTCTTCCCAGGTTCCACTAACTTGGAGATCAAATCCTATCCTGGCACGGGAGGCTCAGTAGGGGCGTCTCGATTTTTTTTTCGATCTTCGGAGCAAGTAAATCTTTGGAAGATATTTTCGTACAGAAGGGAAAGAGATTGTCAATATCTATAAAAGTTTTGTTCTATTTATAGGCAAAATAAATAGATAATCAGCCTCGAGAACTGATGCAACTTTTGGAAAGAAGCGCAACTGTTCGTTCATTTATAACTGTTCATTCATTTATAACTGACCATTCATTGTCCCTTCTCTGAAACTGACATGACTATTCACTCATTTATTCTTTTCCTCGAGAGTTTGAATGATCATTCATTTATTTAATGTCTCTTCCTTAAAAATCGAAGTGACTGATTACTCATTCATTTGTCATAATGAGAATCCATGTCTCTGAATTCCAAATAGCCACGTCAAACAACTTGCCATATTCGCATTCTCTCCGTATTCTGTTATCTATGTCAGCATATCAAAATTGAATTATAAAAAGGAGAATAATGAGACAATCATTTCTTTATTCCTTCTTAAAAAAAAGCATAGATACATCTTGATGAAAATTTATTACATCTCTGATTTTTATTCTAATGAAGGTCTATTATATCTTTGGATCTTCCCATTGATAATGAAGGTCTATTACATCTTTGGATCTTCTTATTTGTTGGTAGCAATTTCTTGTCGTCTCGACCTGAAGCAACGAGCCAGACAATGGAATCAACTCTGGTCTTCTTTCTCAGAAAGACGAGAGGAGAACCCCAGAGTGCAGCAGTCCAAAGATGAGCTGCTGTCAATACAACTGGTGGAGAGAAGACCCGCCAAGGGAACTAGGAACGAAATCACCCTTGTGATACAATTTCTAGTTTTGCGTCTCCACCATCAAACTCTCATGTGTATAGGCTCTTCCTACCATCTGAGAAAGACCCTTCTTAAATATGAAGAGTCCTGAGCTGTCTGATTTGAGTGTCAGAACCACATGAGCTGTCTGATGTGAGTATAAAAAGAATGCCCTCTGCAACATCCAAATCACCAGTGCCAGTCCTGAAGAAGCTTGCTAGCCGAATCCCTGTAAATATTAACAAAACAGAAAAAGTTAGCAGAATCTATTAGCAGTGTGCGCCTATTAACAGGCGCATTTTTAGCAGACTGCGCCTATCAACAGGTACATATCAGCACTATGTGCTGATCAAACAGGCGCATCCCAATAAAGTGTGCTGATCAACAGGTGCACATCAAAAATGCTCACCGATCAATAAGCGCATATCTCTACAGTGCAAGTTGATCACACTGGCGCATGTCAACAATACGCGCCTATGATCGAAACTAAGTACTGGATCACAGTGCGCGCCTATTCTCAGAAATAGTTAGCACATATCAACAGTGTCTACAATATGCAGATCAATACTTATCTTCAAAACTGGTGCAAAAGAAGAATATTCATACCATTGATTCTTCTTCGAGACTTACCAATTTTTGAAGGCACAGCATGCAAACGAATAACGTTGGGATGAAGTGGCGCAAGTGAACTAATGAATAGTAAGACCTTGTGAGAGGCCATTTATTTTGAGAAAGTATGAATGACACTTTTATTTCTGGTTGTCCTTTTTAAAGAAGGAAAGACGAAAATGGGCGCGTCATTCTAGGAGTCTATTTATGGAAAGAGCTAAAAATGGGCGTCTAAAACCGTTTGACGACTGCCATGTGTCTCTTAAAAGAAACAGTAAACAAAGAATTAGCCAAAAGAATGCGTCCACGTGTGCCATTCGAAGTTACAGCCACACAACATATCAAAATTTTTAGATTTTATTTGCATAAAGACTGGTGGACCCCTACAGACAAAGACACAAGAAAAGAGAATAGAATATTTTTGTTTGTTTGTTTGGCACGCCCAAACATTATTTCTTGTTCTTGACTTCATCAGGCTGACGAAGGGCGGCGTCCAATTCTTGCATGTTGCGGAGCCCAGAGGGACGCATTAGATTAAGGAACCCCTCCGCATCATCACGCCCTTCGGAGGATGGCCCACCATTCAAGTGATTGAAGACTGTCGAGTTTAGACCAAAACAGTCTAAAAAGTTTGCCGCTCTCAGCTACGGGTCAGCCTCCAACAGATAAGTTATAGGCGCAACATCCTGTCTCGCTTCAGGGGACTTGATTGTAGTGTCAGCATTTATCTCCATCTCTTTCTTCTTGGGGGCCATTGAAGAATAGAAGTGAAGAATAAAGCACAAAGATCAACTACTACATATATATAAACAAATTGACTCTTCGTATTCTTCATTGAAAACCGAAAATCATCAATGAAACTCGGGAAGACGAAGAGGAGGTTTTGTGTTTTCGAGAAAGAAATTTAATTGTGATGACCGGTTGTGGACTAGCGCAACTTGACTCAGTCAAAATTTTTATAAATTTAAAGTATTTCAAAATTTTAAAATGTTTTTAAGTTTTAAAAACTTTGAAGGAGGTCTTATAGGGCCTAAAAATCAAGTTGCGCCCTGAACATGCTAATCAGTGATTAAGTTGCGCCCCAACAATCAAGTTGCGCCACTGATATGAAGCTCAAAGAATAGACTGCACCGCTGAACAGGTTACGCCTGATATCAGACTGCGCCCAGTCGTGTTGTGCCAAAATCTACGTGGCGTCTGACACTTAATGGCCATCATTACCTGACAACACTGACAACTGACACCACAGTGAACGAGAAAAATCTCTTCGAATCCCGTAAATTATGCTGCTCGAGGGGAGTTGGTAGACAGCTGTCCTGTACGCTTCGTAAGTTGCGCCTAGGCACAATCCAGATAAAATCTTTAGTTGCGTCTAGGTGCAATCTGAATGACTTCTGCTCAAAAGCTGCCACATGTCTAGGCGCGGCTCAATCAGGCGCAGTTGACCGAAGCTCGCATTACCTGATAAAGTTGAGACAACTTGCATTCTAAAGCAGGATGACATGGCACACATGCCACTAATCTCTCAAGACGTGTCTACTATCCTGTACACGACCACGCGCATCTCAATCACATGATACCACGCGTCTAAATACAGTTAGTGCAGGACTTAGCAACTGAATAAAAGTTGGCACAACAGGAAGTTGGCGTAACCCAATGCGGCGCAATCCAGCCTCGTGCACATCAGAATAACTGCTAAAACAGTTATTTCTTGAACTCTATAAATAGAGTTTCCAATTATTATGAAATGATCAGATACATACACACAGAGATCAAGAACTCTTGCAAAATTATTGCTGCATTCTCCAGAGGCTACAGTCTTTAAGTTCACATAGTCCAAGGGATAAAGTGATCGTCTTCTGATCAGATTCCTATAGTTTAATTCCCCAGAATTTATTGAACTCTTGTACTCTCTTTTATTAGTTTGTAATAAATTTTTTTTTTTGCAAACACTCTCAAACTTCCTTATTTCCAAATTTTGAGCAGTCCAGGTTGTTAAGATTTGTGTTATACCCCATTTTGATCCATGAAAGTCCCATTTTTGGCTTCGATTGAAGGTTTCATGGAATTGGAGTTCGAGAGGTTCTCTACGTCCACGTTTTACGTGTCCGCATAATATCAAGCTCTACGCCCACGATCATTCGTGTCAACGTGAATCTGGAATACGCAAGTCTACTCTGGCTTGGCGTACTTCCTTTATGCATACAATGTTTTACGTATAACACTTTTCTTTATGCATATTCATTTACGTGTAACATTTTTCTTTACGCGTACAAGTTTACGTCTAATGTTATTTTTACGCGTACAATGTTTCACGCGTAATGTTACTCTTTGCGCGTACAATGGCTCACGCGTAATATTATTTTTATGCATACTTCCTTTACGCGCACAATACTATTCTTTAAGCGTATTCATTCATGCGTAAACTTTAACTCTTTACGCGTACAAGCTTTACGCATAACTCGACCCTTTACACATGCAAGTTTCATGCGTAACTCTATTTTTTTATGCGTAGCGTTATTCTTTACGCGTAAGCTATATTCATTCATGCGTAAACTTCCCTCACGCGTAAAGTTCCTTTACGCGTATTTCATTGGGCGTACTCCTCTGGCTTAGCGCATTTCATTGAGCGTACTCCTTAGGCACATCGCACCCCTTATTATATCCTTATGCCTTTTGACATAAACTAGATATAACCATGATATGTTAATATTTTTAATACTTATTGTTTTGTGGAATGTGCCATGTACCTTGATTGATTTATAGATACCCAGAATGACTGGAACTTAACCCTGAGGGTTATAGACTCGACCATACTAAATGCTAGTTGACTTTCATGCCTTATCACGAATTGACATTGATTATTACCTCGACTAATGATTGATCATTACGTTCCTAGTTGGAATAAGAGACTGGCTAGTCGTCTTATTGAATTGAATGAGACACGTTCATGCTTGAACCATGAACCATCGCGATCGACTAGCCGATCCAAACATTGGCATATGGACACATGTTGACTTCTATTTTTCTGCAAAAGCAGCATATGTATCTTACAGTCAAGGTATGATTATTCTATGGCTAGGTTTGATTGTTGCATTACGCTAAGTAAGACCTACAACCTAACCGTATAGGCATCGTTGTAGAGTTGTGCATATCGTACTCTGTACGGAAGTACTCATTCTGAATGACCATGATCCACGGTATGAGATTTCAATCAACATAGGGACTATTAAGCTAAATAAAATAACGATTGCATGGAGAGAATGGATTTCCGAGTTCTTACATGACAACCATCTTTGGAACAATTAGTGCTCCGATATGCCGGCTGATTCCCACAGATACTGCAAATCTGCCACACGGGAAGGGAGCGGTATCTGCTTATACTGTTATATATACTGATGACAGGCATCCCGCTATGACTCGTCTAATTCATGATTGGCGCAATTGATTATTGGATAGACTAGACTTGCTTGTACATAGTAAGAACCGAGGAATCCCTTATTGCATACTTCCAAGACAACTTGAAACTTACAGTTAGCAAGCTGTAGTAGTTGTATTGCCGTTTAAATTGATTTGTTTGTATACTGTACCTACTCTGTTAACTACTGAGATGAGCAAAATGTCAGGACATGACGGGTCAACTTCTGTCCTTGTTTGGTTGGAAAGTTGGCTTGAAGTGTCGTGATGTTGTGCGTGTTAGGGTTATATACTAAAAGCATCACTTTTGTAGTAACCTTATTTCCTTAAATTTTGAATGAAAATCATATGGACAAATATTTGCATATTGTATTTGTTGCAAGGGTTAATACAAATGTCTGATATTCTATATTGTAGATAATATGGTGTGTGGTGTCACACAGAAGATCATATTATCAGTTCCCTATGGAGTATATAAATAGTTCACAACCTAGATGGACTTGGACAATCTATTAGAAAGGTTGTAGTATAATCTGGTATTAGTCTATCTTGACTATAGGTTTATATTAGTACACTTTGTGTGTATTGAACATGACCACTTGAGGTTGTTCTCTTTGTACTGACTACATAAGAGAACAAACACCTCTGTTATTATAGATGCTTGTGCTCTTAATTCGGATATAATAACGGACATGTATATGCAGTGTGCATTACTTTGACTCATAAAAGAGTGAGATTCATTATGGATCAACAACCTCTATGAATTGGGTAATAACATTGTATGTATGATGGGCTGTTGATTATAAATGGAATCAATGTCCCGATACATCGGGTCGATGATGCCCCCTTAAGGAGCTCATAAAGATTGTCATGTAAACCCTGCAGGTGGATTATATCCGATATAACAAATAAAGTTGAGTGGTACTACTTAAGGATAAAATATGTCGAATCAATATAGTTGTCAGTAACTTAATTTGATCGACGGACATACGATATTTTAACATGGAAAGCCAAACGAGCATATAATAAAAGGAGCCCACAAATATAATTTGGGATTAGGGAGGTAGTGCAACAATAGCTCATTAGTGGACCGAGCTATTGTTAATGGGCCTGGATTGTGTGGTCGGGCTGAACACGGGATATCCAGATCCGTTAGGAGGCCTAACCCTAATTTCTTCTCATGGTCCCTGCCGTAGCCTATATATATCATCTATTCTCTGGCTGCCAGATTACTGATCAGAAATCTGAAACTTTCTCTAAATTCGTGATTCACGTAAGAAGAGAAAGAGAGGGCTACCAAGGAGAAGAAAAGGTTGGGAGATCGTCGTCCACACGACATCCAACTCGAGAAAGGAATACGTGCAGAAGATCTTGGGGTCATCCGCTCGAGATTGCCAGGAATTACTTGTCTCCTTTCCGTCGCAGGTATAATTCGCGAACCCTAGTTTCCGCCTATAAAGGGTTAGAACACGTATTAGATCTGTTTAACTTTCTATCGATCAATATGCACACCAAAAAAAGGGTCCTGGGAATCCCTAGTTCCATCAATCGGTATCAGAGCTACTTTGGATCTACGTATTGATTGATACGTCCATATTGTCCAATAAAACCTGTGCTGTATAATAGTCGTAGATGTAGATCTGTTCTAACTTGATTTTACAGGCATCTTAGATCCAACTATTATGGTCCAATGCATGTTTTTGATTGTGTTGTTTAAACCACGGACATGTTGTGGATGTTGTTGTTGCTGTGGATGTAATTAAAATCACGAGGGTTGATCGTGCTTATTATTTTAATTTTTCAATCTAGATTATGTGTGAACTCCTTCGGAAGGTATAGGATTGATGTAATTTTAATTATTTTTGATCAATCGTGATGGCGGTGGTGGCTGTTTCTGACGCCGGACGAGATGCTGGTTTTAAGCAGTCCAGAGGCAGACAGATGATTTTCGATGAAGGAATCAACAGCATAGATCTGCGCAGCGGCAGATTTTGGATTCGGATAGTTGAGGACGGAGCAGCAAAGATGACCATAATAGTTGGATATTTTCTCTTATTTTTGTCATTTTACTTTTTCTGATTATGCATGTTTATTATTGTGTGGTTATTTTTTTTGAAAAATCAAGCCTACATTAATAATGGACAACATGGGCATAATATCAACTAGTAGAAAAATCCTTATTGTTAAATAACTAAGTGGGAGAGAATATTTATTTAGTATAAATCCTATGGTCTCCATTACTGGTTTGTAGGTGATGTAATTATACTTGCTTGTTGGCTTTAGTGCTTTATTCCATATCGGATGAGTATAATTATGGATCACCAGTACAAACTTTCTTAGGAATAATTGTAGAAAGTTACCTAGTATGTGTTCACTTCTCCATCTGAAGGAACTCATTACAAGGTAATGGACTTAGTATTAAGTAATGGTATACACTTAGATACAAATAATGGTATCCTCCCCATCGGAGTCACTGCTGTTATTTGTATGACCAGAGCAGGACCAACATATTAATTTTATTTGTCATAAAGTTATGTTGACATGATAGTAAAATTAATAAGAAAAACCTACTTGAACAAAGTTGAATTTGTATACGTCCACACTATCGTGGCATGCTAAATTCATGGTGTTTAAGGTATTGGTGAATTTCTTATTATTGTTTTGGGAGAATCAATATTTAGTTAATTCAAAAAGTTTTTTGCCCTACATAATTTTATTTATGTGATTATCAGGATTAAAAAAAAATGGGTTCTTTTCGTCCACTTATGGTGATTCTTAAAGAAAACAAACTTACTGGACCTAATTATATTGACTGGAAACGTAATTTAGACATTATTCTGACTGCTGAGAAGTACAAATATGTACTTGTTGAGGAATGCCCACCTAAGCCTGATGCTAACTCTGATAAAGAGGTCAAAGAGGCTTATAAGAAGTAGAAAAAGGCAGATGAGATGGCACGGTGTTACATTCTGGCATCTATGTCAAGTGTACTGCAACATCAGCATCAGGCCATGGCCACTGCTTATGACATGATGTATAACCTCAAGGAATTTTTCGGACATCAGAGTAGAGCAGCTAGGCAGTTTGCTATGAAATGTTTGATAAATACAAAAATGACTGAGGGTACACCAGTAAGGGATCATGTTCCCAAGATGATGGGTCATCTGAATGAGATGGAGATCCTTGGAGCTGAAATCGATGACGAATCCCAGGTAGATATCATTCTCGGGACTCTGTCTAAAAGTTTTAATAATTTCTGCCTTAATTACAACATGAACAAAAGGTTGTATAGTTTGGCAGAACTTTCAAAAGAGCTACAGGATGCTAAATCTCTCTTTAGGCAGAGTGGTCATGTTTTTGTTTCTGAAAAGGCTTCTACTTCTAAGACAAAAGGCGACAAGAAGAAGAATAACATTCAGAAACAGGCAAACTCAGCAAAGAAGGGTATGGGACCTCAAGGCACGGTGAAAAAGCCGAAAGGCAAATGTTTCAAGTACAAAGGGCCAGGACATTGGAAGACTGATTGTCCACTTCTCAAACAAGGGGACAAAGAAGTTATATCTTATTTACTAGTAGTTGAAATATGTTTATCGGTGTTATCTACCGGCACCTGGTGTGTATATACAGGATCCACTAATCATATCTGCAATATATTGCAGGGGTTCCAGGAAACCAGACGGCTTAGTGATGGAGAGATATGCTTGTTCATGGGTGATGCTATAAAAGTATCGGTCGTTGCATTAGGAGATGTTACTTTATCTTTTGGTAGAAATAAGTCTTTGACATTGAGAGATTGTCTTTATGCACCTTCACTTAGAAGAAATTTAGTTTCTGTTTCTATGTTAGTTAAGGATAGATATTCAGTTTATTTTAATGACAATATTGTTATTAGAAAGAATAAATATTTTATCTGTTCTGGTGCATTGGTTGATAATTTGTATGTCATTAATCCTATTTCGCCCATAATGCAACTTATGAAAATAAATAATATGTCATCTAACTTAAATAAGAGAAAAGAACATTCTTGTATGAACCAAACATATATTTGGCACTTGCGATTGGGGCATATTAACCTAAGAAGGATTCAAAGACTGGTTGAAGATGGACCCTTGAGTTCATTGGAAGTGGAGGCACTACCAATCCTGCTTGGAAGGTAAAATGACCAAAAGGCCTTTTACGGCAAAGGGGCCGGTATAGGGTCAAAGATGTGTTGGAATTGGTTCATTCTGATTTGTGTGGACTCATGACTATACAAGCTAGAGGTGGCTTTGAATATTTTGTCACATTTATTGATGATTATTCAAGGTATGGATACATTTATTTGATGCACCATAAGTCTGAGTGCTTTGAGAAATTCAAAAAGTACAAGGCTGAAACGGAAAAACGTCATGGAAAATATATCAAGTCATTACGATCAGATCGTGGTGGCGAGTACCTCTTTGGAGAGTTTAGGGATTATTTATCAGAGGCTGGGATTGCATCCCAATTGACTGTACCTGGAACGCCCCAGCAGAATGGTGTAGCCGAAAGAAGGAATAGAAATCTTATGGAGATGGTTAGGTCAATGATGAGTTATTCGGATTTGCCAGATTCGTTTTTGGGATATGCCTTAGAGACTGCAGCTTATATTTTGAACTTGGTTCCTTCTAAGTCAGTACCTCTTACTCCCACAGAGCTGTAGATTGGGTAGTCTAAAAAATATTCGCATTTGGGGTAGTCCCGTACAAGTGCTGAATAGGAAAGCAGATAAATTAGAATCTCATACAGAAGTACGCTTGTTTGTAGGCTATCCAAGAGGAACGAAAGGAGGTTTATTTTATAGTCCTAAGGATCAGAAGGTCATTGTTAGCACCAATGTCCGATTCTTAGAGGAAGACTATGTGATGAACCATAAACCCACAAGTAGAGTTGTTCTAGAAGAACTGAGACGTGAGACACCAAGTACTTCAGTACCAATAGTACAAGAGGATGAACCACAAATAACTGTACAACGTGTCACAAATGTTACACCACAACCGATAGTGCCTCATCGTAGTGGGAGGGCTGTGATACAACCTGATAGATATATGTTCTTGGGAGAGTCATCAGACTTCGTCCCTGAGGAATAAGATTATGATCCCTGTCCCTATAATAAAGCACTCCAAGATAAAGATGCAAAGTCTTGGCAAAAAGTAATGATATCTGAAATAGAATCTATGAATTCTAATCAGGTCTGGGTGCTTGTAGAAGCACCCGTTGGTGTAAATGCCATTGGATGCAAGTGGGTCTATAAGAGAAAAAGAGGATCAGACGGTAAGGTTGAAACCTTTAAAGCTCGACTTGTAGTAAAAGGTTTTACTCAAAGAGAGGGTATCGATTATGAGGAAACCTTTTCTCCTGTAGCCATGCTTAAGTCTATCCGGATTCTTTTATCTATTGCAGCTCATCTCAATTATGAGATTTGGTAAATGGATGTCAAGACAGCTTTCCTTAGTGGAAGTCTTAAGGAAGACATCTATATGAAGCAACCAGACGGATTCATTGAAAAGGGCAAGGAGCATCTTGTTTGTAAGCTCAAGAAGTCCATTTATGGACTCAAGCAAGCTTCCAGATCTTGGAACATATGTTTTGATCAGGTGATAAAATCCTATGGATTTGATCAATGTCAGGATGAATCATGTGTATATAGAAAGTGTGACGGAAACATGGTGGTGTTTCTAGTATATTATGTGGATGACATCTTGCTCATTGGAAACAATGTGAAGGTGTTATCTAATGTAAGGGTATGGTTATCCAAACAGTTTGATATGAAGGACTTAGGAGAAGTAGGTCACATCCTTGGGATCAAAGTTCTACGAGATCGCAAGAAAAGGATGTTGGGCTTATCCCAAGCTTCCTTTATCGATACTGTACTAACTCGTTTTAGTATGCAAAATTCTAAGAAAGGTTTCATACCTTTTAGACATGGAATTGCTCTATCAATGGAGCAGTGTCCAAGGACACCTAAAGAGATAGAGAACATGAAGGCAGTTCCTTATGCTTCAGCAGTAGGAAGCTTAATGCATACAATGCTATGTACGAGACCAGACATCTGCTTTGCCGTAGGCATGGTCAGCAGATATCAGTCTAACCCAGGACAAGAGCACTGGACTGCCGTAAAGAATATTTTAAAGTACCTGAAAAGGACTAAAGAGTATATGCTAGTTTACCAGGCAGATAGTTTAGTTCCCTTGGGGTATACAGACTCAGATTTTCAGTCAGATAGGGATTTCATAAAATCTACCTCAGGTTATGTATTTACTTTGGGAGGTGGAGCCATTGTGTGGAGGAGTATCAAGCAAAAATGTATTGCTGATTCCACCATTGAAGCCGAGTATGTGGTAGCCAAAGAAGCGATTTGGCTCAGAAACTTTCTGTTGGACTTGGATGTGGTACCTAGTTTGCCTAAGTCTATTACACTTTATTGTGATAATAGTGGTGCAGTTGCAAACTCGAAGGAACCACGAGCCCATAAGACAGGCAAACACATTGAGCGCAAGTACCACCTTATACGAGATTTTGTAAAGAAAGAAAAAGTTGTTGTGATCAATATAGCATCAGCCGACAACCTAGCTGATCCTTTTACAAAGAGCTTACTAGCTAAGGCTTTTGATAGTCATGTTGAGGGAATGGGAGTCAGATGTGTAGTAGCATGGCTTTAAGTATAAGTGGGAGATTTGTAACAGTATACTGAAAAGCAATGCTTTGAGTATAAGTGGGAGATTGTTAGGGTTATATACTAAAAGCATCACTTTTGTAGTAATCTTATTTCCTTAAATTTTGAATGAGAATCATATGGGCAAATGTTTTCATATTGTATTTGTTACAAGTGTTAATGCAAATATCTGATATTCTATATTGTAGATAATATGGTGTGTGGTGTCACACAGAAAGATCATATTATCAGTTCCCTATGGAGTATATAAATAGTTCACAACCTAGATGGACTTGGACAATCTATTGGAAAGGTTGTAGTATAATCTGGTATTAGTCTATCTTGACTATAGGTTTACACTAGTACACTTTGTGTGTATTGAACAGGACCACTTGAGGTTGTTCTCTTTGTACTGACTACATAAGAGAATAAACACCTATGTTATTATGGATGCTTGTGCTCTTAATCCGGATATAATAACGGACATGTATATGCAGTGTGCATTACTTTGACTCATAAAAGAGTGAAATTCATTATGGATCAACAACCTCTATGAATTGGATAATAATATTGTATGTATGATGGGCTGTTGATTATAAATGGAATCCATGTCCCGATACATCGGGTTGATGATGTCCCTTTAAGGAGCTCATAAGGATTGTCATGTACCCTGCAGGTGGATTATATCCGACATGACAAATAAAGTTGAGTGGTACTACTTAAGGATAAAAGATGTCGAATCAATATAGTTGTCAGTAACTTAATTTGATCGACGGACATACGACATCTTAACATGGGGATCCAAACGAGCATATAATAAAAGGAGCCCATAAACATAATTTGGAATTAGGGAGTTAGTGCAACAATAGCTCATTAGTGGAACGAGCTATTGTTAATGGGCCTGGATTGTGTGTTCGGGCTGAACACGGGATATCCAGATCCGTTAGGAGGCCTAACCCTAATTTCTCCTCATGGTCCCTACCGTAGCCTATATATATCCTCTATTCTCTGGCCACCAGATTACTGATCAAAAATCTAAAACTTTCTCTAAATTCGTGATTCACGTAAGGAGAGAAAGAGAGGGCTGCCAAGGAGAAGAAAAGGTTGGGAGATCGTCGCCCACACGACGTCCAACTCGAGGAAGGAATACGTGCAGAAGATATTGGGGTCGTCCGCTCGAGATTGCCAGGAATTACTTGTCTCCTTTCCGCCGCAGGTATAATTTGTGAACCCTAGTTTCTACCTATGAAGGGTTAGAACACGTATTAGATCTGTTTAACTTTCTATCGATCAATACGCACACCAAAGGAAGGGTCCTGGGAATCACCAGTTCCATCAGTGCGAACCCCAGTAGCAAGCAGAGATCTATTTATCATATTCTTAACTCTTACTACTGGTTTTATTTCTCATGTCGTGCTTCCTTTTGGTACTTGCTATTAGAGGTCTAACATCTCTGGTTTTGTATGGCCAGATTTAAAGCCAGTTCCCGAGGACTCAGCTTACTTCTACCTCCAAGATGGTCAATACTAGAGGGATGATCGCAGGACGACACGAGTGGGTTTCTTACTTTCCTGCTCGTTTTGCTACTTACTTTACATTTTGCCTCTTGGCACCGACATGTTAGTCGGATAGTCTTGTATTTACTTATTACATAATTGTAACTAATACAGACTGCAGCTGATAACGATTGTGTATACCTTGTTATATCATCTGGCTATATTTTGTAAAGCCAGACCTTAAGAACATTTCGACTGAACGTTTGGGACGCCTTACTGCTTTATCTTACATGTTCTCTATTACTACTTCTTGATTGAATGATTGAGACAATAGATGTTGAGTAACCCTAGTGAGACTTTCATGTAGTATGCACCCCCTCATCTTTTAGACAGCATTGATCGTATTATACGGTATTCATCTACCTTTAATACGTAGCTGGCTGAGTCACTCCCCGCCCTCCGGTGTTCTGGTTCTGGGGCATGACAATGACCGAGTTAAGACAATATTTAGTTATTAAGGTATAGCCTACATTCTCTTTGAAAACTTGATCATTTTACCGTGTCCGTGCCCTTGCATTCATTCTTTCATTCGTAACAACACTATTAATT
Organism: Iris pallida; assembly: GCA_029216955.1. Lineage (NCBI taxonomy): Eukaryota > Viridiplantae > Streptophyta > Magnoliopsida > Asparagales > Iridaceae > Iris > Iris pallida. Next base: position 2,784,592 of record JANAVB010031417.1, on the reverse strand, counting down.
TTACCTAAGAAGGGGTCGAGAAGAGAAGGGTCAGTCACTCACCTTGAGTTTACTTCAAGCGAGAGAACTTGTTGGTCGTACTAGACGTCGCCTACGCGATCACCTGAAATCGCACAAGCAACCGATTAGAACACTGCATTATTCAAGAAGTTCGACAGAAAATGCGAGTTCAAAATGCAAGCCATGAAAACCATCAAAAATATTCACGAAAATGCATTCAGAAAACAAAGCCAAAACCAACGCAAACGGCGTGAAAAGCAGAGCAACGGGAGGTCCCTCCCGACTCAGCCGCAGAGTCAATCCTTGCGGCGCAACCCGCTGAATATGGGACTTAGTTCCAAAGAAGCCATTCCATAACGGGGAATGGATCTTAATTCAACCGTTCCCGTTCGATCGACTCGATCGATCCCGACCTATCGGTCCCGACCGAATCGATAGCGACAGTGGTCCTTTCTCGCGCACCCCGTGGACGGAGGATGGGGCATGATGTAGGGACGGGGCACTACACATAACCAACTAAATTTTTTTTTCTTGAAACTTAAGAATAGAACCTACCTCTACGAGAACAATGAAGGGAATTTTTCCTTTATTTCTGACTCAAGCTTTCACGTCGACTCTTCGACCGAATGGTTTTTCCAGAGGACGCGGACGAGTGGAATACCACGGTTGCGGAGAAGTTTATCCTTGCGCTCCAAGATTTGCACCGGCTCTTCGACATATGACAAGTCCGCCTTCAGGTCCAGCCTACCCAAATCCACCACATGGCTCGGATCGTACACGTACTTCCGCAATTGTGAGACGTGGAAGACGTCGTGTACCTCTGACAATGCAGGCGACAAGACAATTTGCTAAGCTACCAGGGCGACTCACTTTAATATCTTGAACGGACCAACAAATCTTGGGCTCAATTTTCCCTTCGTACCGAACCTGGAAACTCCACGCATAGGCACTACTTTCAGGAATACATGGTCGCCTTCCGAGAACTCGAGGGGGCGTCGGTGCGTGTTGACATTATTCTTCTGTCGGCTTTGTTCTATCTTCAATCTCTCCCGTATCAACTTGACCTTCTGCACAGTCTGCTCCACCAGTTCCGGACCAAGTATCTGCCGTTTTTCGACTTCATCCCAGCAAATGGGCGATCTGCACTTCCGGTCGTACAAACTTCATACGGTGCCATTTGGATGTTGGATTATAGCTGTTGTTGTATGCAAACTCGACCAACGGTAAATGAACGTTCCAACTTGACTTCAAGTCGATCGTACAAAGTCGTAACATGTTTTCGAGAATTTGGTTCATCCATTCTGTTTGGCCGTCAGTCTGAGGATGATAAGCTGAGCTAAACTTCAACTTGGTCCCCAACGCTAAATAAAGACTACTCCAGAAGCATGCTACGAACCGTCCATCTCGATTCGAGACGATAGATACTGGGATCCCGTACAGCCGAACTATTTCATCAAGGTATATCTGAGCAAGGCGGTCGACGCTCCAAGTAACTTTGATGGCGATGAAGTGCGCTGACTTGGTTAGTCGATCGACGATGACCCAGTTGGCGTCGTTCCCCCGTGGCGTCCTCGGCAAGCCAACAACGAAGTCCAGAGTGACATGATCCCATTTCCACTATGGAATGGCAAGGTTTTGCATCTCCCCGTCCGGTCGCTGGTGCTTGACTTTGACTTGCTGAAAGGCCATACATTTGACACGAAGAGCTCTACGTCCCTCTTCATGCCATGCCACCAAAAGACAACGCGGAGGTCCTTATACATCTTCGTGCTACCAGGATGCAAAGAATATTTTGCATCATGCGCCTCCGATATTATCTCCTTTTTAAGTTCTACGTCATCCGGAACGCATAGCCGACCCTTCACTCGCAAGACTCCCGACTCGTCCTCTGCAATGTCGGACACTTTCCCTGTCGATATCAGCTTCCGCATCTTCTCCAGGTATGGGTCGTCATTCTGAGCAGACTTGATTCTCTCTAACAGGCTCGGTTCCACCCGCAGTTGTGCCAACTTTACGTCTCTAAAATGAACTCGGAGTTCAATGCCCATCCCTTCCAAGTCATGCAGCAGTCTATCGTTGATGCATAACGAAGCTAAGTACTTCCGGCTCGGCGCATCCGCTACAATATTTCCCTTGCCCGGCGTGTAGTCGATTGGTAAGTCATAGTCTTTGATCAGTTCGAGCCATCGCCTCTGCCACAAATTCAGTTCCTTCTGGGTGAAGAGATACTTGAGGCTTTTGTGGTCCGTATAAATCCTGCACGCCATGCCATAGAGATAGTGACGCTACAGCTTCAACGCGAACACAATTGTCGCTAGTTCTAGGTCGTGCGTGGGGTAGTTCTTCTTGTGCAGCTTCAACTGCCGAAAAGCAAAAGATATTACCTTATCCCGCTGCATGAGCACACACCCCAAGCCCTGGCCAGAAGCATCGCTGAAGATTTGAAATCCCTTCGTCCCTTCAGGAAGAGCAAGTATCAGGGCCGAAACGAGCCGTTGTTTGAGCTCCTGGAAGGAAGCTTCACAGTCGTCTGACCACTTGAATGCGACTCCTTTCTGGGTGAGGCGAGTCAACGGCGATACAATCTTCGCGAAGTCCTTCATGAACCATCGGTAGTATCACGCCAAGCCTAGGAAGTTTTGAATTTCACTAACTAATGCGGGCTGTTTCCAATCAACAACTGCCTCGACTTTCTTCGGATCGACTGCGATGCCCGCGACGGAGATGATGTGCCCAAGGAATGAGACGCTGTTCAGCCATAATTCGCACTTGCTCATCATCACATACAACTGATTCTCTTGAAGGGTTTGGAGTACCATCCGCAGGTGCTCTGCATGTTGCGCTCGATCCTTCGAGTAGACGAGGATGTCGTCAATGAAGACTGAATTTGTCAACGAACGGACGAAACACCCGATTCATTAGATCCATGAAGACGGCAGAGGCATTTGTCAGACCGAACGGCATTACCAAGAACTCGTAGTGGCCATAACGAGTGCAGAAGGCAGACTTTGGAACGTCATCTGGCTTGACTTTGAGTTGGTGATAACTCGATCGCAGATCAATCTTCGAAAACACCGTTGCACCTTGGAGCTGGTCAAACAAGTCGTCGTTACGGGGCAGGGGATATTTATTCCGGACGGTGGCCTTATTCAATTCCCGATAGTCGATGCAGAGCCGCATCGATCCATCCTTTTTTTTACAAATAGCACGGGCGCACCCCACGGCGAGACACTCGGACGGATAAACCCTTTATCGAGCAATTCCTGTAGTTGTGCCTTCAGTTCTTTCAATTCTGCAGGGGCCATTCTATACGGAGCTTTCGAGATCGGCCGAGTGTCAGGGAATGTGTCGATGGTGAACTCTATCTCTCGATCGGGCAGCATGCTGGATAGCTCGTACGGTAACACGTCTGGGAATTCTGCCACAATGTGCCTCCGATATTATCTTCTTTCTAAGTTCTGCGTCATCCGGAACGCATAGCCGACCCTTCACTCGCAACACTCCCGACTGGTCCTCTGTAAAGTCGGACGCTTTTCCTGTCGATATCAGCTTCTACATCTTCTCCAGGTATGGGTCGTCCTTCTGAGCAGACTTGAATCTCTCAAACAGGCTTAGTTCCACCCGTAGTTGTGCCAGCTTTACGTCTCTAAAATGAACTCAGAGTTTAATGCCCATCCCTTCCAAGTCACGCAGCAGTCGATCGTTGATGCATAACGAATCTAAGTACTTCCGGCTCAGCGCATCCGCTACAACATTTCCCTTGCCCGGCGTATAGTCGATTGATAAGTCATAGTCTTTGATCAGTTCGAGCCATCGCCTCTGCCATAGATTCAGTTCTTTCTGGGTGAAGAGATACTTGAGGCTTTTGTGGTCCGTATAAATCCTGCACGCCATGCCATAGAGATAGTGACGTCACAACTTCAACGCGAACACAATTGTCGCTAGTTCTAGGTCGTGCATAGGGTAGTTCTTTTCGTGCGGCTTCAACTGCCGGGAAGCAAAAGATATCACCTTATCCCGCTGCATGAGCACACACCCCAAGCCCTTGTCAAAAGCATCGCTGAAGATTTGAAATTCCTCCGTCCCTTCAGGAAGAGCAAGTATCGGGGCCGAAATGAGCCGTTGTTTGAGCTCCTGGAAGGAAGCTTCACAGTCGTCTGACCACTTGAATGCGACTCCTTTCTGGGTGAGGCGAGTCAACGACGATGAAATCTTCGCGAAGTCCTTCACGAAGCATCGGTAGTATCCCGCCAAGCCTAGAAAGCTTCGAATTTTGCTAACTGATGCGGGCCGTTTCCAATCAGCAATTGCCTCGACTTTCTTCGGATCGACTGCGATGCCCGCGGCGGCGATGATGTGCCCAAGGAATGAGATGCTGTTCAGCCAAAATTCGTACTTGCTCATCTTCGCATACAACTGATTCTCGCAAAGGGTTTGGAGTACCGTCCGTAGGTGCTCTGCATGTTGCACTCGATCCTTCGAGTAGACGAGGATGTCGTCGATGAAGACTACTACGAATTTGTCAACGAACGGACGGAACACCCGATTTATTAGATCCATGAAGACGGCAGGGGCGTTTGTCAGACCGAATGACATTACCAAGAACTCGTAGTGGCCATAACGAGTACGAAAGGCAGACTTTGGCACGTCATCTGGCTTGACTTTGAGTTGGTGATAACCCGATCGCGGATCAATCTTTGAAAACACCGTTGCACCTTGGAGCTGGTCAAACAAGTCGTCGATGCGGGACAGGGGATATTTATTCCGGACGGTGGCCTTATTCAATTCCTGATAGTCGATGCAGAGCCGCATCGACCCATCCTTCTTTTTCACAAATAGCACGGGCGCACCCCACGGCTAGACACTCGGACGGATAAATCCTTTATCGAGCAATTCTTGTAGTTGTGCCTTCAGTTCTTTCAATTCTGCAGGGGCCATTCTGTTCGAAGCTTGCGAGATCGGCCGGGTGTCAGAGAATGTGTCGATGGTGAACTCTATCTCTCGATCGGGCGGCATGCTGGGTAGCTCGTACGGGAACACGTCTGGGAATTCTGCCACAACGTGCCTCCAACATTATCTTCTTTCTAAGTTCTGCGTCATCCGGAACGCATAGCCGACCCTTCACTCGCAACACTCCCGACTCGTCCTCTGCAAAGTCGGATGCTTTCCCTGTCGATATCAGCTTCTGCATCTTCTCCAGGTATGGGTCGTCCTTCTGAGCAGACTTGATTCTCTCCAACAGGCTCAGTTCCACCCGCAGTTGTGCCAGCTTTACGTCTCTAAAATGAACTCGGAGTTCAATGCCCATCCCTTCCAAGTCACGCAGCAGTCGATCGTTGATGCATAAAGAATCTAAGTACTTCCGGCTTAGCACATCCGCTACAATATTTCCCTTGCCCGACGTGTAGTCGATTGATAAGTCATAGTCTTTGATCAGTTCGAGCCATTGCCTCTGCCGCAAATTCAGTTCTTTCTGGGTGAAGAGATACTTGAGGCTTTTGTGGTCCGTATAAATCCTGCACGCTACGCTATAGAGATAGTGACGCCACAGCTTCAACGCGAACACAATTGCCGCTAGTTCTAGGTCGTGCGTGGGGTAGTTCTTTTCGTACGGCTTCAACTGCCGGGAAGCAAAAGATATCACCTTATCCTGCTGTATAAGCACACACCCGAAGCCCTTGCCAAAAGCATCGCTGAAGATTTGAAATCCCTCCGTCCCTTCAGGAAGAGCAAGTATCGGGGCCGAAATAAGCCGTTGTTTGAGCTCCTGGAAGGAAGCTTCACAGTCGTCTGACCACTTGAATGCGACTGCTTTCTGGGTGAGGCAAGTCAACGGCGATGTAATCTTCGCGAAGTCCTTCACGAAGCGTATCACTCCCCGATTCTGTAGAATCGATAGTTGTCCCCCGGGCGTGATGCCGTACGAACCTAATTTGCGATCGCACAAGACATAGTCATAAGGTAATCCGAAACACGAGATCTAAGAGAGTACGCAGATAAATTGAATCACACATTAAGTAAAGGAAACTTTAATCTTTATTTATAATGAGCAACATTTAAAGACTCTAGTACAGGACTCCTGTCGCACGGGCTACAACATGACTCAAATACAAAAGAGTGCCGATGAGATAGCCGTTCCATACATTGCACACATCCCTCAATATAATACAAAGTACTCCAGTGACCTGGATGGGAGGGATGTTGAGTCATCTTCCTTGGACTATTGAGAGTCTTCAAAAGTGGAGGTGTGGGACAAGTCTTCGACGCGCGACCGAAGCTTCAAAATCACGAACGTCGCTGAGCTAGTTGGCGCGTCCTTCCTGGTTCGCAGGACCTGAAAAGAGCAAGGATCAGTACGATCACATGTACTGGCGAATGGCTAATTAAAATCCAAGCTTTGTATTTGATTCAAGAAGTTTCGTAAACTTGTTAGCTAGCTATTTCAATGATCTTTCTAACCATCCTGCTCGATTTACATGTTAACATGTTTTGAGACAAACATATGAAATTGTATAACATTAAGCAACTATCATAATCATCCCGTGCCACGTACATTTGTTAAGTAGTGAAAGGTTGTGGAGGTCACTGGCAATGTCAAGCCATTTCGGACTATAGCTGGGTTAGACGGCGACCCTTTCGCGGCGGGTAGCGAGCCCTGTACGAAAGTTCCCGCGTATCCCATGCCGATGAAAGGTTGGCGCTTGCTATACTCGTTCCTCCCGGGCCGAATCGGTCCCTTGGCCTAGGCAACCGTTCATGAAAATTTCATATTGTCGACAAGTTGTCTAATGACCATTTTGTAAAGTCTTTGTTATGAACTTTAGTTGATTTACTTATTTAGCCATATCGTTGGGATAAACGTTAATCGATTCATTCATTGTTTTGTATAGGCTAAGTATAAAAGCATAAGGAAGCATGTTTTCAATTTCCAAAACCGGCAGTTTGATAGCAAATGTCTCGTGAAGAATCGTGCAACAATTTCTTTGATTCTATACTATTTGACAAGTATTCATTTTACTTCACATATTGAGTTTTAAAGTAGAGGGACGAGGCGAAGGAGGTCAACCACTCGACTTTGCCTTGCTTCAAGCGAGCGATCGGTTGGCTGCGCTGACGTCGCCTACGCGATCATCTGCAATCGCATAAGCAACTGATTAGAACACTGCGTAATTCAAGGAATTTTGATATGAATGCGAAGCTCGAAAACGCAAGTCACGAAAACCCATTCAAAAAACATTCACGAAAAACGCATTCATGAAAACCAAAACCAAAGCCAAATCAAGTACGACATGAAAATCAGAGCAACGGGAGGTCTCTTCCGACTCAGCCGCAGAGCCAATCCTCGAGGCACAACCCGCTGAATATGGGACTTGGTTCCGAAGAAGCCATTCCATAACATGGAATGGATCTTAATTCAACCGTTCCCGTTCGATTGACTCGGCCGATTCCGACCTATCGATCTCGACCGAATTGATAGCGACAGTGTTCCTTTCTCGCGCACCCCGTGAACGAAAACGGAGCACGATGTAGGGACGGGGCACTACACCATAACCAACTAATAAAAAGTTTTATCCTCGAAACTTAAGGATAGAACCTACCTCTACGAGAATAACGAAGGAAATTTTTTCTTTATTTTTGATTCAAGCTCCTACGTCGACTCTTCGACCGAATGGTTCCTCCAGAGGACGCGGACGAGAGGGATAGCTCGATTTCGTAGCAACTTATCCTTGCGTTCTAAGATTTGAATTGGCTTTTCAACGTAGGATAAGTCGGACTCTAGCTCCAGCTGGCCAAAATCTACTACGTGGCTCGGGTCGTGCACATACTTCCGCAATTGAGAGACGTAGAAGACATTGTGTACACCTTCTAGCGTCGGCGGCAGGGTAATTTTATAGGCCAGTGGGGCGACCCGTTTGAGTATTTCGAACGGCCCAACGAATCTCGGACTCAACTTTTCCTTTGCGTCGAACCGAGTAACTCCCCGCATGGACGATGTCACGCCCCGCTCCCGTATGAGCGATCGTCCTCGCTAAGGCGTGATGTCGCACGAGCCTATATTGCGCTCGTACAAGGCGGGATCCATAACGGCCGATTTCAGCGGCTGCGACGGGGTCGTCGCACAGAAGTCCCATGCAGAGACATTGAATAATAGCAGCGAAAATTAGAACGAAACATAAGTTATTCAAAGAAGCTCTTTATTGATATTGAAAATAATGATTACAAAGGGCGCAAGGCCAAGATTACAAGTCACTCAAGCTCACTCTTCTCACATTACAAGTCACTCAGCTCTCTCTCATCTCTCAAATACAACTCTCTCTCATCTCTCAAATACAAGTCTTGAGCCAGCGGATGCTTCGAAAAGCGACGTCCATACATTACGTCCCGTATAAGTCTTGACTCCATGCGGCCGTATGCTTCGAGTCGCCAAGAAACTCCGTGCCTCGACGCATCCAAGCGAGCTCCGTGCCACGAGCTTCTACCTGTGCCGGTACATGAAAACTATATGGGTGTCAGTACTCAACTTTATTGGTGGAATGAGCTCCTCGCCCACCCATATGAAACCAACACGTTTGATTTACTTCGTGCAACATAGTCCCTTCTCATCAATTTTCTTTCTACTCTTGCCTTAGGATTAGTTTTAGGACCGATACCTTGGCCTATTCTGTGTCTCTAGACCATCCCGTGCTTTGCACCAACAACATTAATCTATCAAGTCGTATTTGCCTTACGGCTTAAAATCAGAGACACAACTATGCGATGAGACTCCATTTCTGTGTGACCGTGCTACAAACCCTTGCTGAGGCCGTGCCTCGCAACTCAGTGAGACTTAACCATATTGCCGCCTCGCGGCCCTTGCTACTTTGATTGCCAACTGACCCAATCGAGACTTGTGAACTTAGTGTCACTTAACCAACTTGCCTTGCGGCCTTTTTTGACTTAAACTCGAACAACTCAAACCCAAGTTATACAACTCACATGCCAACACTCGAGACTCGACGCCACGTCTCGTGCTGAAGCACGACGCCTATGTTGAAACCCAATCTTAGGCCCAAACTTTGTGTTCTAACTGTACACACATTCAACTCGACTCAATCCAAAGACATACACGCGGATAGCCGCTATTTGTCGGTATCTATAAGAACTTGGTCACTAGCATAACAAGCTATCCTGAGACGTATAGCTAGGTTAAATCGGGAACCCTTCAATGCAAGTAGCTAGCTCCGTTGCAAGCTCCCGCTTTAACCCGTGCAAAATACCTTATGCACGACTATACCCTGTTTCCTCCCAGGCCGAGTCGGTCCCATGGCCCAGGATTACCGCTCGAGGAAACATCGCCCTTGTCGACAAGTTGTCCATGACCATGCAAGACTCGACTCAAACTGACGTCTCATATAGTCATCCTTCTTTCAGTGATACCCTCTCTTCCAAAACTATGTTCAAGACTTCTATCCTTGAGATCCCTCGACGACCTATCATGCCCTGATTCGAGGAATCTTTCATCCTCGCTTTGATTCGTACCGAATCGTTCGTCCTCGCTAAGGTGTGATGCCGTACAAGTCTGGTATTGCGCTTGTACAGGGCAAGAACATGCACTGTTATGTCATTTAGAAATATTTAAAATCCAGCCACATTTCAGAAACATTGAGGACACAATATAGGAAGAAGAAATACTCATTTTATTGATAATTGTAGACAGAATACAACTTTTTTCGATAATATTTGAAATGCCATTTCGGCAACATTGATTCATGAAAAGAAGTACAACTGATAGGCTGCCATGAAATAACTTCCCGTTCCATACATCATGTCCCTTTAGTAATTTGAAATATAAGCAGCTATCTGTGAAAACTCCGCAATACTTTGTACGTCTTTAGGGAAAATAACTTGAAAGGAAACAGCAGTTCAGAAAGCTTTAGTTGTGATGTACACCCGAGCCTTCTCCAGTACCTGTGGAGGAGGGGTCAGCACATTATAACAATGCGCTGTTGAGCCCCGTTGGCCCACTCAGCTAAACCAACATTTTATTAATGACAAGCATTTTAAATATATGAACTTATTAGGGACAGGCAACATTTAGAGTAAATCACAATTCAAATGACATGGTATTTCATGAAACCATGTTTACTTTACCATTGGCCGAATCCAGCTTTCCTGCACAAGATACAGGATAATAATAATATACTTACCGCCATGCATAAAATGATCATTAGCATACATCCTGACTACATAGCCACTGGTGTTGTTAAACCATATTGACTTGCCATATAGGACTTCAAGGGTATGCGACGCACCATTCCTTCGGATTGCAAGTGTAACCCCTCTTCCCGAGTTTTGAATATTTTATTATTATTTATTTTCTATTTTTTAAATCAAATATTTTCCCTTGAAACGTATAGACGTTAATATGATAGTTTTCAAATAAATGATTTGAATGTACTAAGTTCAAGTAATAAAAGTATTTTGGACTTGAAATTCATTATTGGCATCATAAATACGTTGTCATTAGTTTTGAACTATTGTTTCGAACTACTTTAAAAAGATTTGATTAATTATTATACATTTTAAATTAATTGAGTGGTATCTTTATATTTAAATTACAATGATAACTATTTATTTGAAATGAGATTTGATTTATAATAAAGTTATTTGGATTAAGATTGGATATTATTGAATAATACTTTAATGGCATTTGAAATCATTTATAAATTTTGATTAAATTTATCTACTATATGATTTCAACTATTTTAATAAACTTTGAATATTCTCTTAAAATTATTGATGTTAATTATTTATTTGAACTAGATTTAAAATCATACGTTTCGAAGTAAAAGATAAAGATCGATTGTTGGTATTGGATTGATTGTTATATCTGTAAGACCCATGTTTTGTTGTGTTCATTTATTTATTTAATATTGCTTGTTGTCCCTTAACCCAAGTCCATGAGTTTAGCCCATAACTTAAACCCAACCCAAACCCATTCCTTTCCCACTCATCGGTTCTCACTCCCCGATCCTAATTGTGCGCCCACTCCCTTCTCCACAATCTCTACGTAACCCCAGAACAGAAACTTCTCCACCATCACAGCATCCCATTTCTTTCTTCCATCTTCTTCAAACCTTCACAAATAAATCCATAACTTCCTCCTCCCTCCACCAAATCAAAATCTGAGACCACCGTCGCGTTCGTCTCGTCGTCCTCTCCGAATCCAGATCCCACTCCCCCACCTTCTGAGCCCATCTCCGGTGCCTCCCGTGCACCCTCCGCCCGGCGTCCATCGACTTCCGTGCGGTGCCCTGTACGTCGCCGCATATTCGTCGTGTGCATGCACGTGCCGTGCTCGTCGTCCCAGCGTCGTTCCGAGTCCGAGGCCTCCCCTCGGTACTCCTCCGTGCAACTTTGGGTAATCCCTTCATTTTCTGCTTTCTGTTTGTGATCACAGAAACCCATACTTACCATCCTGGCCTAGAAATAGGTTCTGTAGAAATTAATTAGATTCTGTGGTTGATTTATTTTAGCTTCTGTGATGTAATTAGTAAATGTTGTAATAATAATCGTTTTAGGAAACTTCAAATATACTTTATTGGTAGTAATTGATTTGTGGATTAACCTTAATAATTTAGTTATGGTTTTAATGATTTTTAATTGTTTAAATATATAGTTAGGATTATCTTTTAAATTTAATGTTAAGTTGTAGAGATTTTTAAACCAAATAATGATTTAATATTTTGTTTACAAAATTTTGTTAAATAAATATTCGTTTAAAAGTTATTTCATTAAAGTAAAAGTTTGGTTAAGTAAATAGTAAATAAAAATTAGATTTCGTTAAATGATTATAAATATGGTATTTTTACCGTTTTAGAGATAAATTTTAATCAAAAGGTTTTATAAAGAGAATAATATAATAAAAACTAATATTTATTTAAAAAGATTATTTTGGTAATGGTATTTAATATTAAAACCCGAAAACCTTTTATATTAACTTTAAACCAATATTTTGGTAAGAAAATATATTTTTGTGCATTTATTACTATCTATGTTTAAAGGTGATTTTCTACATAATTTATGAAATGTCTAAAAGACATATTTTATGAAAATCATTCTGATTAAATAAATTCTATTTTAAAATATTATTTAAATAAAAAACTATTTTCTTACGAAAATTACTAATTTTGAGAAATTTATTTTAAAGTATTTTTTCTATTAATTAATTTGTTGTAAGGACATAAGCCCAGTTTTTCCTTTATTTCTCTGTGACCCTTTATTGTGTAGCGTAGTTTTTCTTATTTTTTTTCTGGAATGTTGTTTTCGCCGTTAAACGAGTAGAATTTAAAATGGATATATTTATTTTATAAAGAAAATAAATAAGTTTTCTCATAATTAATAATCTAGTAATTCACCTGTTTTCTCATTTAAAAGAAAAAGCCTAGTTTTATATATATATATTTAAAATACAAAGTTTTTGCCAAATTAACCAGTAATTGCTATTTTTCCCAATTAAACAGTAACCGACTTATTTAATTAGAATGATAAACGAACGTAGATTGCGACGCTAGATTTTCGGTAGATTATTAAATAACTTAAAATCTGACTAGGGTCTACTTCTAGAGATTGTAACTAGCACACCTAGAATGGTTTTATTATGGTTCTAAGTCAAGGTTCTCAACTGTAGGATCTCGGAGACGAACTTGACTTCCTCCTCGGTACCGATATTCCCGATCCAGTCTATTAACAGAGACAAGTTACGGTTATATTTTCTTGCATTTTATTTAGTAATTGTCAAGTTGCATGTTAAACCATATTGCTACACGGAACCCTCTCCTATGGTTCAAATATTGATTGATATTGATTGAGGGGATTGGGGGAATAGTGTAACGTTTATGACCAATACCCCCCATATTGCATGATTGTGCGAGCTTACCCCTCTTACACACGGGGATAAGCCGTATCGCGTCGCTAGGACGCTATTGTATAACCCAAGCCGGTCATAGACGATTACACATTCAAATCACATTGTTTTTAATTGTTAAATTGCTAAAAAATATTGTTTCAACTGTTTAGCCTGCACTTTTCCATTATTACTTGAAATATGAGATACATATTCATACTTGCTCCCTCCTGACTGGAGACCAATATTTTTAGGTGACATTGAGGATGCTGAGCTATTGTACAATAGCTATTATGATCCGGTATTGTACATGTGGTGTTGCCAGAGTCCCCCTTGGAGGACGCAGAACCTAAGGCCGATGAGCCAATTGCCTAGCTAGTTGTTTTCCAGTTTTCTAGTTTTATTGTATTGGAGTTTGTCAATTTGAATTTAGCACTTTATTTCAGTTCTTTCATTTCCAGTTGTACTTTTCAATTGTTGAATAAAAGTTTTAAAACTTTCGTATATTCAAGTTGTGACAAATGTATAGATGTTGTTGTGAATACCTGCATATAGAACAGCTTAATGTCGTCGTCTCACAACGGTGCAGGCTGGGCATGATTCGGTTCGACCCAATAATTTGGAATTGGGTCGTGACATATTTTTAGTGGTGGCCCATGCAGGTCCAAAACAACAACTTAGGTAAACATATCTAGAAACAATTAGAATACTAGAATATTGATTTGTCACAACATAGGACCGAATTATCTATATAAGTAACTATTTTTGCTTGCTTATAGAACGGTAGGTTACCTTGTTTACGCTTGTCCCTAAACTTGCCAGACTATGAAGACAACATGACCTATGCCTATCAGTCGGTACTAGCAAGATCTTGTTTTCTATACATGACGAAGAAAACATGACAAGAGAATCGTAGTAGTAGATTGAGCAGCGGGAGGCTGTTCGAACCAGACCAAGACCAGAAGAGTTGATGATACCTAGAATTATTGATTAGCACTAGATGATACCCTACCGAAGCATAACATATTACCCTTGATTACACTTTTTCTGGCCAATATCTTTCCCAAAGTCATGTCTCCCCTACGATACAATTTCTAAATTGTAATCTTAATGAGAATGTATGTAAGGCGGTATTTTTCAAGGATATATTAGGTGATTAAGAATTGGAAGAATAGAATTTTCGAATACCTAGATATTAGTTGGTACTGATAACAATTAGAAGTGATATAATATACATGGTGAACAGAGAGTCTACTATATTCACCATGTTAAAATATAGGGCCAAAATTATTTATTTTAAAATATTTATTTTGGCATGCTTATAGTTTTATAGGTTACCTTGCTTTCGGTTGTACCTAAACCTTATCTAGATTAGGCCGATTATATGATGGTATGTTTTACTAACTATTTTATTTTTTAGATTTTTGGTATATTTTAGTGTCCCATGGCTTTCGGGATTATTTTCTTCCATATCTCATATCTTTATCAGATTCTAGCATACTTTAGGATCCATACTCTCTCGCCGTTTTGGATTAAGATTAGATTTTTTTTCTTCTATTTATCTCCTTCTTTAGCAAACCTATTCCAACTTTTCCATTTGTTGATCAAATCTTACTCCTCTATCTTTATTTGGAATCTACATCCATTCGCTATTTAGAATTTCAAATTCTTCTATAGCAAACCTAATAAACTCTTATCTACACAAAGTATTTCTACGGCTAGTATATCCAACCATTTCTCTTGGCCTTATTTCCAATTGACTTTCCAGAACCAATTTTGAACCAAATTCTTTTGGAACCATAAAGCCCCAAGGTTAATTGTTACCAATGAATTGGTTCAACTTAGCTGGTTCACATATATCCCAAGGGAACTATTTTCCAAATAAAAAATAATTCCAATATGGATTGACATTTCCTACGTTATTCCAAGTACCGAAAATATTTTCATTTGTTGACTTCCTCCACTCAACTCGAAACCTTACTCTCCCTAGGCAACTTATTGATCAATTCAAGGCCTAAAAAGCTTTTAAAGTCAATGCTTGAGTATCATGAAGCATGAACGGTCAGAGAATCGATTCCATCCTAATATTTAATTTTCTTTAGTCATTGAAAAACTTTTTGAATTGTTGAATTATCCCTTTGAAATTTCTATGGACAAAGTTAAGAAAATATTCAGTGACCTAATATGGCTTCGCACATATGCGTCGCAACCATCTATTTAAATTATGGAAACTGTGAGTATACTGCAGCCCGTTGCGCACTGGCGGGACATAGACTCTAAGTTGAAGTGATTCAGGTGTTGATAGGTTTTTTGGATATTATTGAGACTACGTCCTAAATGCATCAAATTTGTCTCCTATGTTGTTCAGCCAGAAAATGGATAAAGTTGATAGATTACTCGAAAACCTATTACTATTCAAGTTATGAAACCAAAATTTTACTGCAGTCAGGTGCACTCTAGCGAGGCATGAATTTGAGGCAAAGTGACTTCGAATATATTTGGGTTTTCGAATATTATTAAGATTATATCCATAATATGGTTGTCTTTTCTGTACCATCAAATTATTCTGACTGTTGTCCGATTAGAGGATTTGTATTTCTAGCGACTTTCCATTTTCAGACATCTCTTATCACAGCCAAAAAGGATAGATTTTATATAAAATTGTACTTGATTTTTCCTAGAACTTATTAGGACCATATCCATTTCTATTGGCTCAATCTCTTTCCTGTTTCAACCTTAGTACGTTGTATATATATATATTTTTATTTATTCATTTATTTATTTAGTATTTTTTTATTTACATATTTTGGAAGCTGTAGATAGTTGTGGTTAGCTATATATATTAAATAGTTGATATACATCTTGTGGATGACCATATGTATATAGTTGATAGCTATATGTCACGCCCCGCTCCCGCAGGAGCGATCGTCCTCGCTAAGGTGTGATGCCGCACGGGGTTAGGTTGCGCCCGTGCAAGGCTAAGTCTAGAAACGGCCGATTTAAACTAGGCCACAGAGTCGCACAGAGTGTCCCCATTTGCAGCGAAAAGTAAATGAACACAAATTGAAAGCGAATTCAACTCTTTATTGATATTCAAGAAGTTTACAAGCGGCGCTAGGCCGAGTTTACAAGTCTCTCAAGCTCTCTCTCTCTGAAACACAAAAGGCGTGCCAAATAGCTTACAACATGGAATAACTCATGGCGATGTTCCGATACATTATGCCCTGTATATGGTGCTCCAGCTCCTTGCAACGCTCCAAGGCTCCAAAGATAGCTCCGTGCCTTAGCACGTTCGAGGAAAGCTCCGCACCCGATGACGTCTCCTGCATCCTGCAAACAGACTGTGGGGTTATCAGTACATTGTTATGCACTGGAGGGAGGCTAGCTCGCCCTCAATGCTATCATTACCAAATACGTTCCATTTACTTTTGTGCACCGTCTATCATTCATTGTCTTTCTAATCTTGCCTTAGGATCAGTTTCATGGCATATTTCGTAACCTATCTCGTGTTGCCGAATTCAAGTGTGTGCATGGAAATACATGCACGACTTACCCATACTTACCGTCCGGCCTTCCCTGTTCAAAGTAAACCAAGTTAGTCAACAACTCATATGTAATAACGTAAAGTGATTCTCGTAAACATTCAATATCAAGGGCGTGTCCCTGCCTCAGGTCCTAGCACGTCGTAGGCGTGTTATCTTACTCGTTTGCTCGAAGTACTCTCGATCATTTTGTGTGTTATATTCAACCTATTCAGAAGGTGCTTTGTTCAGTTAACTTAGACTACTTTGATTTCAATGCAAGGACTTGAACGTGGATTGCCACCAGCAAAGTCCACTTAAATCTATATACACCGGTCGCTGGCATGCCAGCCATTTTGGACATTTTCCCCTTTGGCATTCTCATCTATCAAGCGTGATGGCTGGTACACCTTGATAGACTATTGAATAACCGGCCCTACGTTTGGTTATGTGCCCAAGTCCGCACACCTGTCCGCCCGTAGGCCATGATTCCGCCTAGGCCGGCCACGAAATCGTCGTTCGTTGCCCTTGGAATCCCTTTTTACTCGTGCACGAGTTCGTCCACGACCATTTCGTATTTTATTGTCATTTTAACTTAATGGCTGTCTTTGAGCCATAGGCTAACCCTTAGCCATAATGCGTTATCGACCAGGTTGGCGTCCGTGCATCGCGGGTAGCGAGCCCCGTTGTACGTGCCCATCACACCTGTCGCTAACCATTATTTCCTTTCTTATCCTTTATGTATTCTTTCTTTTCTTTCTTTCTTTCACTTGTTCGTTCGTTCATTGATTCATTCACATATTCATTCATTTATTCATTCATTTGTTGATTCATTCATTCACGCATTACGCAACTCCCGGTACGGGAGTCACCTTGGCGACCCATCGGTCCCATAGTCTTCCAATGTTGCTATACTCTACTCGGAACGACTATGTTGATAGTCTTTCCGTTTCATTGTTATAAACCATTCATTGTTTTATTGTTGAATGCATAAGGGACTTGAACGTAAGCTTGTGCCTTAGCACGAGCGTGGAGCGCGTTGCGGAAGTTCTCACATTTTTTATGTTCTTTTCCATGTTCTATACAAGCATACTAGATGGGATTATTTCC
Organism: Iris pallida; assembly: GCA_029216955.1. NCBI lineage: Eukaryota > Viridiplantae > Streptophyta > Magnoliopsida > Asparagales > Iridaceae > Iris > Iris pallida. The sequence continues at coordinate 2,767,075 of JANAVB010031417.1, read as the reverse complement.
TTAGCTAGGTGCGTTGAGTCATTTATTAGCATGTGCGATGTTATCGCCTAGCGATTCTAGCAATAGTGTCCGTATTGTTATGTGTCTAGGCTAAGCAAAGACGGGTTCATCGGAGCCACCCACCTTAGCGATGTTCGCATCGGCCGAGCGATACTCCGAGCGCGCCTTTGAAAGTCTAAGTCTGGATTCATCTTTGACGGGCCAATGTAAGCCTTGCATCGATTCTTCTTCAGGTCGATGCCAACTCTTCGGGTCGACGGCTCGTTTGAGTCGTTGCACTTGCCGTTTGAATCGGCGTTCCGCTAGGGCGGAGCGGGTCATTACATAATACACCACTCAAAACAAGTCTCGTCCTCGAGACTTCCTGAGTGCAGGTCATCCTACCGTTCCTTAACTTATGTCGTATACGTATCGTGGACAATTCCTATCGACTGGCTTTATCGCTCGATGGCATCGAATTATACTCGATACCTTTCCAAGTTCCGTGTCGCATACGTTTGGTCAATTTTTATTGAATGACTGTCCATTCATTTTAGATTTGATGGTACTTATTCAATTCAAGTGTTTCTTCTCTTAGTTATTATTTCTTCGTGTCATGTGACTGAAATGGTCGTACGAGGCACGTTGTAATTCATCAAATGCGAGGGTCGTAGGCTGAGGTAAACTCACTAATTCGTTCATGCGTATCTCAACACCCACTTGCAGCTGCATTCGAGTTCATCATATCGCTGAGTTTGGATCGTGCACGTATCCAAGGCGTCCCCTGAACACGTATATTTCAACCAAGCTTAGTGATTAGCGAAGTCGAACAAGCTACTCGTGATAGTTTTGATTTGTCGATCGTTTCGCTAACTTCGATTTAAAACCGAACTCATGTGTACCTCACTATCGTTTATCTCGGTCATCGAGATGACCTGATTCACTTCTCAAGCGTTCTCGTCCACGAAATCAGTATGATTTCTTCTTTAGCGGGGTCGACCAAGTATTGCACTATTATCGAGTATATCCTCCTATCAATGGTTCAATTTGTTATACCAACTTTTACTTGCACGATATCGTTTCTATATCATCCACTTGTTTAGGGCTAATCTCGTCGTCGTTCACGCACACTCTGCCTACACGTTTCTTTGATTCCGAGCCACGCTCATACTAGTATCATTCCTTTCTTTTAACACGATTTCAAGTTCTCGACACTCTTCCATTCCTCAAGTCTCGTTTGGAATTCAACGTGTCACTTGGTTGGGTCGTGCACGTATTCTAGGTATCCCCAAAATATATGCATTTGCCAAACCGCATGATAGAGAATTCGTCATTCTCACTCGAGTCGTATCGTGCACATACTCAGGCGTCCCTGAAATATATGCATGTCAGCCGAATCTCGTGAGCAGGGTTTCCTATTCTTGCATCATTCAATCCATCTATGTCAATCCTCAAGATCAATCTTTTGATTGCAAACACTTGAAACAGGGCGTCTCGCCTAACTGTTAGGCCATTTCTCAAGACTAAGTCAATGTCAGGATTGGAATCATAGTTCCCCAACAATAATGCCAACACTGACCCCAATCCTAGGGTCAAACCAAAGTCGGTAGTACGGGATTTTCTACCCAAGCTTGCATCACTCAGATTTTTAAACATCGAGCACGATCACCTATTCGCATCAATGCATTCGTTGCGCGTATTCGAATCCATTCAACTCACCAATTCTAACCAATTCATGTATTCGATCACGAGGTCGTCTAGCTTTGACAATATGTTGTGCCCCAATCTCACGCGAGTCCGATTATCTACGGTGGTTCATGAATCACCATGCAATGCTCCCGTGGAATAATCGTTCTCATCGGGGCGTAACTCTTGATTGCGTCTAGACTAATTCATTCTCGATACGCGGATTGGACCTACGCAATCCTCAAGCTCAATCATCAAGCACACCAAGTCATTCTCAAGTTCACCTTCGCGTCACCACAAGTCGAAGCACACAAATTGCCACGCCTTGCTAGTTCAATCACCCCTACTGTATGAATCACCATATCAGCGCTCACGCAGAGTGATCGCCCTAATCGGCGCAACGTATGTGCGAGGCTGGAGTTGCGCTCACATAAGACAAGAATGTCGACGTTGGGGTTATCGTCGAAGCCATCCAAATATTTCATTTTCATCCAAGCCGAGATCTCTATTCGATAGTCCGACCGTCATTCATTCAACCAAAAAATCCTCGAGCCACGTTTATATTTTCCTTGACACGTTTCATTATCCCGAGTATAGCATCCGTTAGAACAATGACATTTGTACGATCGTCATTCGCCGAGTCAGAGTACCCCCGAGTTATCGCATATCGATCTTTGATACGCCTCAATACCATCGACGATATACGTAACCTGACGATCTTCTTTTGCAACCAATTCCGAGTCGTGCGACTGATGTTATTGTCCGAACGGGATATTCCACAATTTTCTCGATATTCAAGATCAAGTTCGATCGCTATTCCTCAAGCTCTTTTCAAGATCGTTGTTCAAAACTTAAGTCACATTTCATTTGAATCAATCCGAAATCGTACGTGCAATCCTCTAAGTTTCCTCGATCAAGACCATTCATTGTTCCGAATCATTTTCTAACACGCGTTGCCCATTGACAAGTTGTCCGAACGATATCCTGTTCGGGACATTCGAAGTCCCGACAAACTAAGCGTGACGCGTTCTAAGGCTTTGCGTGATCGCATCGCTTGCCGGCATACTCGTTCTATCCGTAAATCCTTTAGTCTCGCTCGAACAATTTCTATGTCGTCCATACACCACTCAGGGTTCGAGCCACTCGACTAGTCGTCGACACTCATTCTTATTCTTCCTTGAAGCTATCACATACACCACTCGGGTTCAAGTCATTCTATAAATCCTCAAGAGATCATTCGATTCCCAATCGATATGTTTAATCGTGCGTTCTCCCGTTCCTCAAAATCTAAATCAATCTTTTCATGCCCGCCTAAGCGTGAACTCGATAGCGTTCCTATCGATATACACTCAAGTGTAGCTTCGTTCCCGACCGAGCGGTACTTGGTATCGCTCGCAACTCGATTGCACCAAAAGTCGAGGTGCGCGACACGCGGACTAAGTTGTGCCGCATAACCATCTCGTGCGGACTATATTCTGAGTTTGCACGCTCAATTGCTAGGGTCATCGTAGGACTAGTTAGGTATGCACGCGACATGTTAACTTTAGCACGTGTTTTCATTCAAAATAAGTTGACACCGTTCGGCACAAAGGCCTACCGACGCATTCGACGATAGCTTACCAATGCGTTCGATTGAATGCCTGAACGAGCTTTTGTAAATATTAGACTTATTGTATGGAACATCCCAAGGCACAATGAGAGAGAGCGTACACTTCTTTTTTTTCTAACGATGAGCTTTCAAAACTGAGAAATCGACGTGAAGTCCAAGGACGTAAAGCCGTGCTCTGATACCAATCTGTCACGCCCCGCTCCCGCAGGAGCGATCGTCCTCGCTAAGGCGTGTTGCCGCACGGGCTTAGGTTGCGCCCGTACAAGGCTATGTCTAGAAACGGCCGATTTGAGCTAGGCCACAGAGTCGCACAGAGTGTCCCCATTTGTAGCGGAAAGTAAATGAACACAAATTGAAATCAAATTCAACTCTTTATTGATATTCAAGAAGTTTACAAGCGGCACTAGGCCGAGTTTACAAGTCTCTCAAGCTCTCTCTCTCTCTCTCTCTGAAACACAAAAGGCGTGCCAAATGGCTTACAACATGGAATGATTCACGGCGATGTTTCGATACATTATGCCCTGTATATGGTGCTCCAGCTCCTTGCAACGCTCCAAGGCTCCAGAGATAGCTCTGCGCCTTAGCACGTTCGAGGGAAGCTCCGCACCCGATGACGTCTTCTGCATCCTGCAAGCAGAATGTGGGGTTATTAGTACATTGTTATACACTGGTGGGGAGGCTAGCTCGCCCTCAATGCTATCATTACCAAACACGTTCCATTTACTTTTGTGCATCGTCTATCATTCATTGTCTTTCTAATCTTGCCTTAGGATCAGTTTCATGGCATATTTCGTAACCTATCTCGTGTTGCCGAATTCAAGTGTGTGCATAGAAATACATGCACGACTTACCCATACTTACCGTCCGGCCTTTCCTGTTCAAAGTAAACCAAGTTAGTCAACAATTCATATGTAATAATGTAACGTGATTCTCGTAAACATTCAATATCAAGGGCGTGTCCCTGCCTCAGGTCCTAGCGCATCGTAGGCGTGTTATCTTACTCGTTTGCTCGAAGTACTCTCGATCATTTTGTGTGTTATATTCAAGCCTATTCAGAAGGTGCTTTGTTCAGTTAACTTAGACTACTTTGATTTCAATGCAAGAACTTGCACGTGGATTGCCACCAGCAAAGTTCACTTAAATCTATATGCACCGGTCGCTGGCATGTCAGCCATTTTGGACATTTTTCCCTTTGGCATTCTCATCTATCAAGCGTGATGGCTGGTACACCTTGATAGACTATTGAATAACCGGCCCTACGTTTGGTTATGTGCCCAAGCCCGTACACCTGTCCGCCCGTAGGCCATGATTCCGCCTAGGCCGGCCACAAAATCGTCGTTCGTCGCCCTTGGAATCCCTTTTCACTCGTACACGAGTTCGTCCACGACCATTTCGTATTTTATTGTCATTTTAACTTAACGGCTATCTTTGAGCCATCGGCTAACCCTTAGCCATAATGCGTTATCGACCAGGTTGGCGTCCGTGCAGCACGAGTAGCGAGCCCCGTTGCACGTACCCGTCACTGTAATGCCTGTGGTTCGTATTACGTATTTGTGGAATACGTGTACGTATTTTTCGCTGTATTGCACGATTCCTTGCTTGGCTTTTCTTTATGGCTTGGTTTATTCTTGGGTTGGTTCGGCTTGGCTTGGTTTTCTTGGTTCATTATGAACCAAGGTGAACCCCTACCTACCACCACCATTAGTATTTATTAACCCATTCTTCCTTCTCTCTCTTCATTACTCTCTTCTTCTCCACTATTAACTCCTGCACCTACCAAGAGAGAGAGGTCTAGGCAAGTGCAACTTCCTTCATTGAGGAACTCAAATTTTATTGCTTCATTCTCTTCCCTACAGCATTCTAACTTACTTTAGAACTTGACATTTTTACTTTCCATGGCTAGATTCTTGTAGATCTATATTTATATTATTTTTGGAATTCTTGGGTTTTGATCTATTTAATTTTGTTATTTCTAAGTTTTGATTGTTTCATGTTGTAGAGAATCTCGTTCTACCCCATTTTGACCTATAGAAGTTCGGATTTGGGCTCCGGATGATGGAGTTATGGAGCTTGAGGACTTGGCTCTCATGGTGTTCTTCTTCTCTGAAATTTTGGAGAAGATGAACTGTGCTGACTTGACCGCATGAATATTTCATGCGGCAAGTGTTCTATTCAGCTGAATGACTGAAAGTACTTGAGCCGCATGAGGGCCGAACTCATCTAGCCGCAAGACTCGCTCATTCCCAGCCGCATGTACCCTGCTTCTTCCAGCCGCATGAAGGATCAGACTTAGTCTCATGCACCCTCTCTTCCCGTTAGCCGCATGGGACTTTACTTGACCCAGCCGCTTGGGACTTTGCTTGACCCAGCCGCATGGGACTTTACTTGACCCAGCCGCTTGGGACTTTACTTGACCCAGCCGCATGGGACTTTATTTGACCCAGCCGCATAAGAACTTCATCCCTGCCGCATGGATTGTTGCCTCCGCCGTATGCGCTTTCCTCTTTCCGTAGCCGCATGGACTGTTCTCCTTCTGCCGCATGAACCCAATTCATCTCAGCCGCATGACTGACTGATCCCCGAGCCGCATAGACCCTGACTCCCTTCAGCCGCATGAGACCCTCCCTTCCTGATCGCATAAGCTCCTGCAGCCGCATGCGCCGTACGCCCGTACTGCCTTGAGATCGATCTATCCAAGCCGCATGAACTCGGATTTTGGGCCGCATGAATCCATATCAATTCAGCCGCATGGGCCGTTCTCTTCCAGCCGCATGAGGTCATTCCTGGCCGCATATGCCTTAGCCGCATGGCTCTTCTATAGCCCTGTATATTGATATTTTATTTGTATATTTTTACGTCCATTTCATATCCTTACGCCTTTTGTCCTGAATTTGATAAACTACGATTTGATTGAAATGACATTGTACATGACATGCTGTGACTAGTAACCTGACATGACCTGATAGTGGCCCGTCGTGGCACACTCCTGACAAATACACCTGACATGATATATCTTAAACAGCTGTTACGACGGCTACCTGACATGATATGACCTGTATAATTAATCCGGACACCGTGGGCGATTGTGCTTGTACAACTAATCCAGTCCTGTCTTACATCATGTCTAGGAGGGGACTCCTGAGTACCATGGTCAGGAGTACCTATTGAAATGGACTAAGGCTAATAACTAGATTAATATACTAGTCATAAAGAGATCTCCCAGCTACAGGCAATCCCGTTACCTGGGCACGTCTTGGGATCTGTAGCCTGCCGTCGAGTAGGGCACATTTCCAGCACACTGTCATGCGTTACACCCTTCAAGCTACCTAAGGGTATATTCGTTTCCTGGACGATGTACCCACCTGAATTCAACTCTAAATCTTTCAACCCGGGTAACCTGGATGGTCTGCAGGGCTTGTGGCTGTGGAGTAATCTTACTGCATCTTGCTAGTAACTAGGTCTGTGATAACCCTAGTTAGTTAAAGTATCAAGCCGTAATTCTTGCTTGGCCGTAAAATGATTGGATGGAGTCTAACCAGTCTAGTCTTGTCCTGATCCTGTTATAGATTACTGCATGACCTGAATGCCTGTATTTATTCTATCGATAAATGGTGAGAATTCCAAGTTCTGTTCAGACGAAGGGTTGCAACCCCGGTCCTTGTTTGGTTTACGAGTTGTAACCTGGTTATCTGAATAGTTCCATGGTTATCTCGTCGTATATCACCCTGATGTATTTTCTTTATTTCTAGTTCTTACTTTTATTTATACTCTTGTGCTGATTGCTGGTTTTAGTTTCTAAGTGAAGCTTCCTTTGTGGCACTTGCTCTTTCTGGGATCTGACCCAGCTGGTTTTGTATGGCCAGATTTCGGAGCAGCTCCAGAGGATCTACCGCTTTTCAGCCCGATGGTGAACACCAGGCGTAACCAGGGCAACGAGTGGGTTATTTTTGACTCTCCCACTCTATTGTAAAAATATTCTTTTGAGGCGTTTAGCCGACGAGCACCTGTTTAGCTCGATTGCACTTACTTACCGTCTGCCTACGGGCTGTAACATGATTGACAGATCCTAGGGTTGATCATGTATGACTAAACTCTTGCTAGTCCTAACATTTTGTAACGACTAGCTTCATGATCAGCTGAATATGTAATATTTGGGACGCCTTATTATTGTATATTTAATGATCATACATCTTGTAACTTTTACTTACTTGCTTGTGATTGAGACAATAGGCTTGTTCATGACCTTAAGAAACTGCTGGCTTGTAGATAAACCCTCATGTATCTAGACAGACGTGACCGTATAGCGAGATGGATTCCATTTCATATACGTAGCTGGCTATGTCTGCCCCCGCTCTCCAGTATTCTGGTTCTGGGGCGTGACAGTCACACCTGTCGCTAACCATTCTTTTTTTCTTATCCTTCATGTATTCTTTCTTTTCTTTCTTTCTTTCACTTGTTCGTTCGTTCATTGATTCATTCACGTATTCATTCATTTATTCATTCATTTGTTGATTCATTCATTCACGTATTACGCAACACCCGGTGCGGGAGTCGCCTTGGCGACCCATCGGTCCCATAGTCTTCCAATGTTGCTATACTCTACTCGGAACGACTATGTTGATAGTCTTCCCGTTTTATTGTTGTAAACCATTCATTATTTCATTGTTGAATGCATAAGGGACTTGAACGTAAGCTTGTGCCTTAGCACGAGCGTGGAGCGCGTTGCGGAAGTTCTCACATTTTTTATGTTCTTTTCCATATTCTATACAAGCATACAAGATGGGATTATTCCCTTAGCTAGGTGCGTTGAGTCATTTATTAGCATACACGATGTTATCGCCTAGCGATTCTAGCAATAGTGTCCGTATTGTTATGTGTCTAGGCTAAGCAAAGACGGGTTCATCGGAGCCACCCACCTTAGCGATGTTCGCATCGGTCGAGCGATACTCCGAGCGCGCCTTTGAAAGTCTAAGTCTGAATTCATCTTTGACGGGCCAATGTAAGCCTTGCATCGATTCTTCTTCAGGTCGATGCCAACTCTTCGGGTCGACGGCTCGTTTGAGTCGTTGCACTTGCCGTTTGAATCGGCGTTCTGCTAGGACGGAGCGGGTCATTACACTATATGCGGGGGAAACATAGATTGTTACTTATCTCATTCCTTGTAAGGGATCCTTGGGATTAATATTAGATAGCTAAAGGGTAGAAAAGGTAGAATAATACCTTGAGTAAGCTAGTCTTGAGAGAGTGGTATATCTTAGCTTATGACTTATTTGGGTTAGAACCATCGGTGGTGTTCACTAGTGTATAAACCTCATTCAAACAAATGATGGTATTTGACGATTTTGAATTTTATTGAAGATAAAGGAAAACGTAGGTAGAGTTAGCAAGGAAAATCTAGGTTTTGGTAAGATTCTCCCATGGAGGAAGTGAATTTGGATAATATATAAACATGTGAATATAATGATCAAGTAAAGAAACACTTGACGAGGATCAACTTTTATGGTTAGATGAGTACTATACCTAGAAGAGACGGTGTCACGACCCGCACCCACTGTGAGGGTACAAGAACGTAACAACGCCCAGCCTACGCCGCAGTGTCGGCGGTAGAACGCTGTTCTAGGTCATGAATTATAACTACATAACATGAATATACTCTCCAAAAGGAGGCCAACACAGAGGTACAACTCAATCACAATCTAAGGTAGAATGTAGCACGATGGAAATAGATAAGAAATCCTTAACTGAGGTACAGCAGAAATAAATAACAAATCTCAACATCTATAAAATATACAACTCTGAAAATAAAGACAACAGTTTAAACATGAAAAGAGAGGACAGTCTAAGCTATCTACACTATACAAGGTATCATCCTAAGCAGCTGCCTGAACCTCCCCAGGGGTCCAGGTCGCGAGTGTCAACTAGGCAAACTCCAAGTAAGGGTGCAGGGTTCCTCATCATCTTCTGTAAAATTTTCAACAGGTCCAGTCAGGACGAGAGCGAGCACAAAATATCACACGCAGTTCATATCATATTAGGAAATATAAAGCATACAATAGAGTAAGGTACATGAAACGCTGAAAGAAAGAAGTATATGAAAAACAGTAGAGATTTGATAACATAAAATATCTAAATATGATAAATAAGAACTGTAAGTCTACTGTGATTTAGAGTACAATATGGTTATGTAAACGGTCTAGGAAAATGCAATGATAACTCCATTGTACGTGGGTGTACATTAGACATATACAATAGTTATACAATGTTGTACAATAGAATTTGAGTACATAACCAATTCTACTCCCCCTCCCCAAATCAATACTCAAGGATCTACTCCGGTTACGTTATCTTGCACAATAGTGTACAATATTATACAATAGATGTACAATATTATACAATAGATGTACAATGTTATACAATGGATGTACAATATTATATAATAGATGTACAATGTTATACAATAGATGTACAATATTATACAATAGATGTACAATATTATACAATAGTTGTACAATAGTCTATCCCTGGGACTCAGGTGATACTGAGAGTACAATATGCACAATGAGTATACAAGGATATAGGTATTCAATAAATACAATATGGAAGTGAAACGCACATCACAATATGTATCTAGTGAATACAAGGGGATAACATCCCAAAAGAAGATCCGTATAGTACCAATCCGTGATAACAACATGTCTGCATCAAGTACAGTAATCTAGAGCAAGAATGTAAATCCAGACAAGTATGAAACGGTCAGAGAATGTACTCACCTCGTACCTGAATATCTGAAGTAAATGTACTGTCCGAGATGAGATACCTGACTCCTAGTTAGAGCAACACAAGTCAAGATGTATACAGGGGATGATATATGAAATGTACAATGCATCTGCATGTTGTCTAGGTCAAACTAGACCAAAGTCAACTCTCGGTCAACTCTAGTCAACTAGACTAGTCAAACTAGGTCAACTAGGTCAAGTTCTAGCCCAACAAGTCTAATAAGTCTCACTAGGCCTAACCAAGCCTAGTCTAGCAATCACACACCAATCACAAGGCTATACAAGTCAAACACAAGCCACACATCAAGGCACATCCTATTCATGCATATTCAATATTATATATATATATAAAGAGAGGAAGGAACTAACATGTAAGCTATGTGTGTGTGTGAACATGGATGTGCACATGAAGAGAGAATCAACACTAGTTATGAGTTTACACTACACATGGCACAAAGCTAACCCATCTACATTACACATGTATTATACTTAACATGTATGGCTACAAGTATACATCTATATACATTAGAGTAGAGACTATTTAAGTTATAACTAACATGCATCTATACTTTACATAAATCTATATATATTATAGCAATCATTTAGAGAAGGGTTACATGGCATGGTGGTTGATATAGAGTGGGGTGTCCTTGTGCAGAGGGTGAAGTTCATTCTCAGTTTAGTTCCACATTTACATATAAACTAAAGTGAGCTATCCCATAAACTGGTGTAACTAACCACATAAAATGAACCATGTTTTCTGAAATTTGCCATTAAGCCAACATCCCATATGCATACAGCTCATGCATTGTCTAATACTGAAATTAACTAACATTTCGAATTAAGGGGTTGAAGGTTAACATTACATTCAAAGACATTCCACTATATTGAAAACTAAAATTGGCTTGACAATAGGAAAAGGAAGGTATATATGCTTACATGGACAGTTCAGTGTTCGAACAACCTAAAATGAACTAACATTCAATCTAAATATCAGCTATGCATTAGTTCTATGTCTACATATGAAATCTGATATTGCATTTACAATATTTATACATTATGCATTCATATCTATCATTACATATATACCTTGTATTTATATCTAGCATTCATTATATACTTTCATGCATGCATTGTATATCATTCTTTCATTCATGCATTTATGCATTGCTTACATATATTACATTAATTGCATTCCTACATGCTTGTATTCAACCATATATATACATTAATGTAAATAGGAAATATATTATATATATATCATTTTATTCATCTAACATATCATGTATTACATACTCTATATTCATTTAATATCCATACTACATAGGCTCATAGGTTACACAAAATGCATATATCGTATAGTCACTCTTTTACTTAAAATCAATACTGTACCAATTGGGCATTCACTAAATTCTAGGATTAAAGTATGTTGTAGTACTTCATGTTAGCTTTCCGAAACTTCAAACGGATCGTATTTTCGTGTCCGGAAGCTCCCGGAATCGCGAAAATACCGAAACGTATTCGTCTTTCGTACAGCTGACACTCAAATAATTCTACAGAAAGTTACATAAAGAATTTAGCTTATTAAAATATATATTTGGAAATCTAACTTCGATCCGGTTCTTTTAAAAAAAACGGAAGATAAATCGGAGTTTTAAGCTAAAAGTTATGACATTTCTAAGTTGCTATTGCTACTAAAAATATGGATTAAAAATTATAACAAATTTGGGTAGTTTGAGACAAAAGAACACAAGTATATAACATAATATATCAAGAACTCACTCTCTACACTAATATATATATATGAGGCACTATAGAACACATCTCCAATACAAAAATATGAGATTAAACATGTAATAATTCATTGATAAATAACAACAACACATAGTGTGTCCAAATTTGGGGTTTTCCCACATGGAGACAACCACAACACAAAGAATATTCCTATGACCTCCAAATGGACACGAAATGGACACAAATGGAGATACAACCATGGGGGTCATTCCTATGGGTTCAAAATAGACCTATATACATGAGGAAATGAAAAGGAGAAGGGATTTATACCTCCCGGTAGATCGAATCGAAGAAAAGCCTGTCCGGAGCGACACCGACACGTAGAGATTCCAAAAGGACACGAACGAGCTCCGAATCCTCCCAAACTTGGGTAGCTTCCTCCTTGGCTAGAATGGAGAAGGAAAGAAGAAGATTTGGTGGCAAAATGGAAGGATTTGGTGGAGAAATTGCTAGGGATTGCTCTCTAGGAATTTGGGGAAGAACAAAAGAGAGAGTGTGGATGAGAATAATAAAATGAACTTGAGCCTATCCTCTCCCAAAGTGGCTGGCCATATGGGGCTATTTGTCCTATTATGGTAAGGTCCAAAATGCCTCCACTAACCTATTCTATTAGTATTAGGAAAGGGCTAATTGGTTGGGGCTAAATTAGTCATTCTAAAGTCTCTAATCACACTAACCTTAGCCATAATAATTAGTCTAACCTCTAACTAAAATATTTCTATCATGTGGGCCATGGCTAACTAATGTGTGGGTCCACTAAAGTCAATACTACCCCCGGGTTCCCGTTTCAAGTCGGATTGAGCTGAAATTCGAACCCGACTCAAATAACCCCAAAACAATATCATAAATAATAAAATAAATTTTAACCCCAAAATAATATCATAAATAATAAAATAAATTTTAAAAATATTCAAAAATATAAAATGACAAAAATACCCATGTTTCTGAAAACTGGGGATGCCAAATTCCTCGAAATTAAAACCAAACAATAGTAAAATGTCAAAATCACAAGTCATAATTTTAAATAGCTTTAAAATGATTAAAAATCACCAAAAATCATAATATGAAATAATTATCAATAAATAATAATTATAATTACAAAATTTTAAAATTACCCTCATATGGAAAATTGGGTGTTACAGACGGATATAGCCATGGAAGGAATAACACGAGCAATGGAATGATAGGTTCTAGAGAAGGAATAAGCAGAGAGAAATTGAGATAAGACCATTGGCATACAACGATGGATGAAAAATTGATTTAGGTGATTTATGGTTCCAAATAGATTTAGTTTTAATACCTTGGCAGCTGCCTTAGTTTTCTGTAGATCCTGAGAGTTCAGCTAGTTTAGCGAGTTAGAGATTGGTTTTTTGCATGTGTATTAATAAGATTTTATCTTGTAAGTCATTTTTTTCCTGCACATCCTATCTTCTAACCGTTGAAATAGTAATACGATATTCTTTCTATCCCCTTTGATCATTACTCAGTCCTCAATAAAAATATCTTTCTGATTACATTCCTGTCATAGCTATATCATTCTAAATCACCCTCGATATCCTACTATCATACAATTTGTCAATTTTTTCCTGAGCCACAAACCCTTATACCCTATTCCAATTTGATTTGGAATTTTTAGTCCCTCATCTCAGAAGATTTCATTATTTTCTGTCTTTTCAATAAACGATTGACGTACGTTTCTTTTTGTCTTTTCTGTTTCATGAGACCTCATTTGATTTTTTCTATTTTTATGATCATATTTTAATTGTACCTAGATTTTCACTCATGCCTAAAATAATTTTGATCAAAACAATATTCTAACTCTACTTCAGATTATATCTAGATAATTCTGATCGTGCCTATATTTTATCATTGTACCTAGTGATAATGCCTACAATTCGATCGTGCCTAATGATTTAAATTCCATTTTTTGATCAAGACTAGGTAATTTTGGATTGTACCCCGGCCCTTATCTTTGAAATTTCGAGGACGAAATTTTCTAAGAAGGAAAGGTTGTAAGACCCATGTTTTGTTGTGTTCATTTATTTATTTAATATTGCTTGTTGTCCCTTAACCCAAGCCCATGAGTTTAGCCCATAACTTAAACCCAACCCAAAACCATTCCTTTCCCACTCATCGGTTCTCACTCCCCGATCCTAATTGTGCGCCCACTCCCTTCTCCACAATCTCTACGTAACCCCAGAACAGAAATTTCTCCACCATCACAGCATCCTATTTCTTTCTTCCACCTTCTTCAAACCTTCACAAATAAATCCATAACTTCCTCCTCCCCCCACCAAATCAAAATCCGAGACCACCGTCGCGTTCGTCTCGTCGTCCTCTCCGAATCCAGATGCCACTCCCCCACCTTCCGAGCCCGTCTTCGGCGCCTCCCGTGCACCCTCTGTGTCACGCTTCGCTTTCGTAGAAGTGATCGTCCTCGCTAAGGCGTGATGCCGTACGAGCCTAGATTCCGCTCGTGCAAGGTGGATTCCATAACGGCCGATTTCAGCGGCTGCGACGGGGTCATCGCACAGAAGTCCCAAGCAGACACAATGAACAATAGCAGCGGAAATTTAGAACAAACACAAGTTATTCAAAAGAAGCACTTTATTGATATTGAACATAGATTATAATAGGGTGCAAGGCCAAGATTACAAGTCTCTCAAGCTCACTCAGGCTCACATTATAAGTTCACTCAGCTCTCTCTCATCTCTCAATACATGTCTCGAACCAGCGGAAGCTTCGGAAGGTGACGTCCATACATTATGTTCCGTATAAGTCTTTACTCTATGCGGTCGCATGCTTCGAAATTGCCAAGGAACTTCGTGCCTTGACGCATCCAAGCGAGCTCCGTGCCATGAGCTTCTACCTGCGCCTGCACATGAAAACTATGTAGGTGTCAGTACTCAACTGTACTGGTGGAATGAGCTCCTCGCCCACCCATACAAAACCAACACGTTTGATTTACTTTTGTGTGTAACATAGTCCCTTCATATCGATTGTCTTTCTACTCTTTCCTTAGGATTAGTTTTAGGACAGACGCCTTGGCCTATTCTGTGTCGCTAGACCATCTCGTGCTCGCAACATCAATATTAACTCAACAACGTTAACCTATCAATTCGTGCTTGCCTTTTCGGCCAAAATCAGAGACATAACTACGTGATAAGACTCCTTTTTCGTGTGACCGTGCTACCTCCTTCATTGTGCCGTACCTCGCCACTCAATGTGACTTAACCATGTCGCCGCCTCGCGGCCCTTTGCTACTAAATCATCAACTGACCCAATCAAGACTTGTGGGTTAAGTGTCACTCGACCAACTTTGCCTTGCGACATTTCCTGACTTAAACTCAAGACAACTTACATCCAAACTATGCAACTTATATGCCGACAACTCAAGACTCGACGCCACATCTCGTGCCGAAGCACGGTGTCTACGTTGCCGCCAAATCTTAGGCCCAACATTGTGTTCCAATCATACACACATTCAACTAGACTAAATCCAAAGGCACACACGCAGATTTACCGCTCGTGCCGACCCACCTATATGAACTTTAGTCACTAGCATCACAAGCTATACCTGGACGTATAGCTTTGTTATTCGAGATCCTTTCAGCGCAAGGTAGCGATCCCCGCTGAAAGCCCCCGACTAAGCTGAACGGGAGCATACTCCCAGCTCGGCTATACCCTGTTTCCTCCTAGGCCGAGTCGGTCCCATGGCCCAGGGTTACCGTTCGAGGAAAGCTTCGCCCTTGTCGACAAGTTGTCCAATGACCATGGAAGACTCGACACAAACTGACGTCTCATACAGTCATTCCTCTTCCAATGTTACCATCTCTATCAAAACCAAGTTCAAGATTTCTATCCTTCAGATCCCTCGACGACCCACGGTCGCGAGCATTCTTTCCTTGAGATCCCTCGACGACCCACGATCGCGAGCATTCTTTCCTTGAGACCCTATCATTTGGTTCAACTCATGAACGCCTACTTGATAGTCCTTTCTTAAAACTCACTTGGAATCAGTTGTAGTCATTGCCTTAAACACTAAGTCCGTACATCGTGCCTTAAGCCAATCGTGCTCTATGCGACACTCCTGCCCAAGTCGACGGGCCTTGAGATCGTGGAACTACTTAACTTTGACAAACCGCGAAAGAGCAGGACGGTGCTTGTAATGTCTTAGGTCGACCGGCATAACTTTGCCTAACTTAACTTCGCAACAACTTGACGAGCAAAGGCTGCGTCAAGCTTCGCCTTAACGGATCGTGCCGTGCACGCATCCAACTTGAACGATCAAGTCACTCGGGTGCCTAGACTTAGGTCATAAGCCGCTCAACGCAACTTAACTCATGGGCAAGCCAAGGCTATGCCAAGCCTTGCGCAGTGGAAGCGTGCATGCTTTATCAAGCATTTATGCGGGCGATGCCTATGACTTAGGCAAGTTCATAATTTTGCGTCGAAGACCAACTTTCCTTCTCCCAAGCCACGGGACGAAGAACCGAGTGTCATTTTTCAAAGCACGCCGTGCACCAACACTAAGCCGACCGTTGGACCTTTCCATATTCTAACTCAATTCGATCCGTCGGGATTATTCCCTTTAGCTATGTGAATTGGCCTCTTTTTATTATCAAGCCTACTTGTGCAAGTTGAAAACATGCGCTTTATTATGTGAAGGCAAAGATGAGACGAGTTCACCGAAACTACCCCACCTGAATGAGCGGTCGTCTCGACCGAGCGATGTCTTCGAGTAGCCATTGCAAGGCTAAGTTTGAAATGCCATCGGCATTTCGATTTCTTCGATTGACTGAGCGGGACGGGACACTACATCATACACCACTCAGAAAAAGTTTCGTCCTCGAAACTAACTGAGTACTTACTTATTGACTTATCACCTTACTCAACATTCAAGAACTCTCGTACACACACACTACGCCTATGCGTTTTCTCAATCCGAGCCACGCTCGCAGTACCCTCAATCTTTTCTTTGAAACATACGATCTCAAAATACTCGACACTTTTTCGTTCCCCAAGTCTCACTTGAATTCAACGTATCACTTAGTTTGGATCATGCACACATTCCAGGCGTCCACGAAATATATGCATTTCAACCAAGTCTCGTGATAGTGAATCCCCCATCACCACTCGAGTCGAATCGTGCACATATTCGGGCGTCCCTGATATACGTGCATGTCAACCGAGTCTCCCGAGTTGTGCCTCCACAAATCCTACCATTTCATACTCGGATGTCTGACTAACCGCTAGGCTATGTCTTTCCGTCAGTATTGGAATCATAGTTTCCAAACAACAATATCAACACTGACCCCATCCTAAGGTCAAACCAAGTTGATAGTACGGGGGTTTGCTACCCAAGCTCGCATCACTCCGATTTCTAAACTTCGAGCACAGATTTCCTATACACATCCGAACGTTCGTCGCACGCGGTCCGAGTCATTCAGCAAAGCCATCCTACGACAACTCACGTTTAACCAATTTCACGACATCTCAATATCGCTCGTTCAACAAACCATCTTCGCATAGTCTATCCCTTCGAACACGTTCGACATAATCTGCCTATCAATCCTTCTCGAATCAAACACGCTATCTCGCAATTCATCGCTAACCAAAATTTCACATTCCACATTTCCTAAGTTATCTATTCTAATTTACGTAATCGATCATGAGATCGTCTAGCTTAACAATATCTTGTGCCCCGATCTCACGCGATTCTGATTAACTATGGTGGGCATGAATCACCATGCACGCTTCCGCGGGATAATCATCCTCATCGGGACGTAACTCTTGTTCGAGTCTAGACTAATTCATTCTCGATGCGCAGATTAGACCTATTCAATCCTCAAGTTTATTTCATTCATTCGTCAATCACAAGTCCTATAAATCCTCGAATTCACCTTCGCATCAAGCCAACAAGTCGAGACAATCAAAGTTGTCGCGTCCTGATTTTCCGAGTTCGATCATTTCTGCGATATGAATCACCATGTCAGCGCTCACGCGAAACGACCACCCCAAATCCGATGCAACGCATGTGCGAGGCTAGAGTTGCGCTCGTACAAGACAAGAATGTCGACGCTGTGGTTATCCGTGTAACCATCAAGACACTATCATTTTCATCCAACATTTATCTCAATCAAAATCCTAAGTATAACACCCAACCGAACAATAACACTTGTACGATCATCATTCGCCGAGTCAGAGTATCCCCCAGTTATCGCATATCGATCTTTGATACGCCTCAATACCATCAACGATATGCGTAACCTGACGATCTTCCTTTGCAACCAAATTTCGAGTCGTGCGAATGATGCTATCGTCCGACTGGATAATCTCCTCGACATTCAAATTCAAGTTCGATCATTATCCCTCGAATCATTCACAACATCAAATTCCTCAAACCCAAATTCGCGTATTCGTTCATCCCTTTATCTTAAGTCATCGACCAACGTATTTCCTCAATTCGCATCGTCCCTTTACTAACTCAAATCATCGAGCAACATTCAATCCAATCCTTAGAGTCATTCGCGTAACTTTAAAATTCAACATTTTCACGCACGCTATCTTTCCATCATGCTAACTTTTCATATACGATCCGTACCAATTTCTTCGATCAAGTCATCCGTTCGCTACACTTTAACTTTTTCCTCGATTCAATTTCATCTACTCGCTCATTTTCGTGTTGCATACTTGCGTAATCCTTAATCCCGTGCACGTCAATTCTAGGTTGTTCGAATCCATTCATCAAACTCCAAGACTAAAACTTATTCATCGATACTCAATCTATGGCTTTGCATACACGCGATGCTTGCTGATAGACTCATCGATACCCCGTATCCTCAATCGATCGATCGACATTCCTGAGGCTATCGCATACACCACTCAGGAATGAAGTCATTCAAATAATCCACAAAACTATCATTCAATTCACAATTCTATCTCCTCAAATTTTTGTCCGAACGATTCCTTAAATTTCAAGCACGCTCACCTTATATAGCACCGACGATATCGTCGCTCGATAGCATCCCTATCGATAGTCGTCTCATTTTACTCAATCGAGTTGAACTCATTCTCGTCCGACACAATTTGAATCCCGCACTCGACTTTTCTAAGGTCGACGCAACTTTGGTGTATATGCCCAGCCGACTTAGCCAACCGTGCTTACGTAAACCATCTTTTTGTTTCTTGTCAAAAACTATTTTCCTATATTTTACAAAATAGATAGACTTATTGTATGGACATCCCGTTGGACATTTGAGGGAGAGCACACCAACGATATCAACTTTGCGAAAGCAATACTTCAGAGTTTGCGGAAATAATAGAGTTAAAGAATTCAATCGATAGTCCAAGGACGTAAAGCCGTGCTCTGATACCATTATGTCACGTCCCGCTACCGTAGGAGTGATCGTCCTCGATAAGATGTGATGCCGCATGAGCCTAGATTGTGCTCGTGCCAGGCGGGTTCCATAACGACCGATTTCAGCGGTTGCGACGGGGTCATCGCACAGAAGTCCCAAGCAGAGATATTGAATAATAGCAGCAGAAATTTAGAACAAACACAAGTTATTCAAAAGAAGCTCTTTATTGATATTGAACATAGATTACAATGGGGTGCAAGGCCAAGATTACAAGTCTCTCAAGCTCACTCAAGCTCACATTACAAGTTCACTCCGCTCTCTCTCATCTTTCAATACATGTCTTGAACCAGCGGAAGCTTCGGAAGGCGACATCCATATATTATGTCCCGTATAAGTCTTTACTCCATGCGGCCGCACGCTTTAAAATTGCCAAGGAACTCCGTGCCTTGACGCATCCAAATGAGCTCCGCGCCACGAGTTTCTACCTGCGCCTGCACATGAAAACTATATGGGTGTCAGTACTCAACTGTACTGGTAGAATGAGCTTCTCGCCCACCTATACAAAACCAACACGTTTGATTTACTTTTGTGTGTAACATAGTCCCTTCTTATCGATTGTCTTTCTACTCTTTCCTTAGGATCAGTTTTAGGTACGGATCGACATTGGGCCGGGTCGGGCCGCCCAAGCCCATAAAGTACGGGCTCGGACCGGACATGGGCCGGATTTTTTTGGCCCTAAAGAAATTTTGGGTCGGGTCGGGCCGGGCTTAATTATTATTTGTGAAGCCCAAGCCTGCCCACAAGATTCGGACTTTTCGGGCCAAGTCGGATCGGGCCGGGCTTATTCTATACAAATTGATAATTTGTATGTTTTACTCTTTCAAGATCAAAAGAAAAAAAATCTTTGCTTCAAGTAAAAATGGGATACTGTTTTATCGGACATTTGTGTTACAACCATGATTTATGTGATGGTTATTACTGTAGCCCAAACAGCCCGATTAAACAGTATCTCATTTCTGTACGTGGTGACTATGAAATAGATTTCTACAATAGAGAGAGTTAACATGGTTCAGACTCGTGTTACCTATGTAATATAATCTTATATTATGTGAGAGTTATTACAGTTATTACTGTATGATTATGTGAGAGTTATTACTGTACGTGGTGGCTTGTGGTTAGGTATATGTAGCTCCTTAAATAGACTGCTTGGGCTGCTTGGTTAGGTAACACGAGTCCGAACCAGCCATTTTTATGGTCTATAACGAGATACCTAACCACAAGACTGTTTGTGTTACATATACCTAATTATTTGTATTAATCGGGCGGACCTCGGGTCGGGCTCGGACGGATGAATGCATAGCCCAAGTCCGGCCCTATACTAATATGGACCGGATCGGGCTGCCCTAATGATCGGGCTCTATCGGGCTTTGGCCCATCGGGCCGGACGGACTTCTCGGACGCCCATGGACTTCGGGCCAAATAATGATCCCTAGTTTTAGGCCGACGCCATTCTGTGTCGCTAGACCATCTCATGCTCGCAACATCAATGTTAACTCAACAACGTTAACCTATCAAGTCGTGCTTGCCTTTTCGGCCAAAATCAGAGACGTAACTACGCGATAAGACTCCTTTTTCGTGTAACCGTGCTACCTTCTTCATTGTGCCGTGCCTCGCCACTCAATGTGACTTAACCATGTCGCCGCCTTGCGGCCCTTTGCTACTAAATCATCAACTGACCCAATCAAGACTTGTGGTTTAAGTGTCACTCGACCAACTTTGTCTTGCGGCATTTCCTGACTTAAACTTAAGACAGCTTACATCCAAACTATACAACTTATATGTCGACAACTCAAGACTCGACGCCACATCTCGTGCCGAAGCACGGTGTCTACGTTGCCGCCAAATCTTAGGTCCAACATTGTGTTCCAATCATACACACATTCAACTAGACTAAATTCAAAGGCACACACGCGAATTTGTCGTCCGTGCCGATCCACCTATATGAACTTTAGTCACTAGCATCACAAGCTATACCGGGACGTATAGCTTTGTTATTCGAGATCCATTCAGCACAAGGTAGCGATCCCTGCTGAAAGCCCCCGACTAACCTGAGCGGAAGCGTACTCCCAGCTCGGCTATACCATGTTTCCTCCAAGTCCGAGTCGGTCCCATGGCCCAGGGTTGCCGCTCGAGGAAAGCTTTGTCCTTGTCGACAAGTTGTCCAATGACCATGCAAGACTCGACACAAACTGACGTCTCACACAGTCATTCCTCTTCCAATGTTACCATCTCTATCAAAACAAGTTCAAGCACTACACCAAAATGGCTATTTTGGAACACTAGGTATTTTTTAATCTGGAACGCTTATTGGCCGTACCTAGGTGCTGAAACGGCATAAAAGTGTTCCAGATCAGAAAAGCATTCCTGATACATATATATTTCTAATTTTTAGACAATTATTTATTTAGGAATGCTTTTATAGTGTTCCAAATACGTTTCAAATTGAGGATGTCATACATGTGCATCTCATGTGCTTACCAGAAAAGTGTTCCAAGAAAAAAAAACCTTTTTCCCCTGATATCCTTTATTTCCCCCAAACTCTCCTCTCCCCTCAAATTGACGACCTAGCGACGACGAGATCGGCTCCTTGACGAGCCTCACGACTGTCCAGGGCCGTCGCCCTTCCCTTGTCAATAACGACAGCGAGCTCCCTGACCAGCAGCATTGCGTTGAGCCTCGGGCGACTCGATGTGCCGGCGGGTGTTATCCTCGAGGGGGAGTACGCAAGCCAGTGTCGACACCGCCTCCGAACATGCCCCTTCGTCGCCCGAGAAGTCCCGGAACGACGCGGCCCGGGCCTGGGCCGCACTGTTCGACGAAATGCACAACCAGTTCCGTGCGCTCCCCTTGGACAGGCTCCTCACCTCGGCCGCCAGCTCGAGAAACCTCGCACGGTCGCACCACGCGCTGGCTAGCTCGAGGTCGGCCAACATCTCCTTGACCCAGGCTGGGGTCGCGGGGGCACAGGGGTTGGGATGCGGTCGACGTCGAGGGATTCGTAGGCGATGCACCAGTCCTGTACGAAAAATTTCCTGTAACAACAAGTATACTTTTTCCAAGATATTTTTTCTTTCTGCGTCTCTTGTTTCCATATGAAAAATCTGTTGGCTTTGCTCATTTGCCTCTTCCTCTTGTACTTTCCTCTCCCTTTTATTTCACCATTACCATCATTACTAGCTTTTGCCTTGATTAAACCATAGGAATTTGTTCAGGAATTGGAGAAAAGAAACTCCTTTCTTTCTCCATCGTTCTCCAGGTGAAGTTCTTGAGGAATTTGTAGGGATTCCGGTGATATTTTGCTTTGTTTAGCTCATTTTTCTGTAGATATCATATATTGTAGGAATCATCCATGGCCATGGGGTCTCTTTCTTTCTTCATGGCGACATCTTATGATTTAAGAAGGAATATTGTTGGAATCATCCATCGCCATGGGGTCTCTTTCTTTCTTCATGCTTGGTATTGTCGGATCACTCTGACACAACACGTCACGGATACGATAACATTTGTTACTATCAATCCTTAGTCAAAAATCTTTTGCAATCAAGACTACATTACTTCTAAAACCCTATATATACACTACACCAAAATGATAAATTAGGAATGCTATATGCTACGCGGTCGATATTGTGCTCTCGTGGCGGTGGTGGAGACCAAATGGGGCTTTATAATGAAGTTCTGGTGAGTAATGTTCTCGTTTCAAAATCTCCTCTTTTAGTAAGATTTATTTAGGGTTTCTTTGATTCCGTTATTGATTTGTGTAGGTGTTCAAGCTCTGGGCTGGAAAGGGAATGTTGCAGATTTTGTATGCTTATCTATTTATGATTGTTTGTTTTTGAGGGATTGCTTGTGTTTGAGTTAAATGTGTGAAGAATAAAATGAGGCTTTGTTTTCAGTGTTGTTGTGATGACGAGAGCGTTCCTTGACGTTGGCGTATAGCGAAGGGATATGGTGATACTCCAGGAGATTGTGAGTTACCTATTGATTAAGTACGAACTGTCATATATGATCTTGATATTGGTTGTCGATGCATCGTAATTTAGATATGTAGTAAATTTTGTGTTTTCCGCTATGTTGCAAGGACACAAATACGATATAATACAAACATGAGGAAAGGACAAACCATGTGTTTTGGCATTTCCTAGTATATTTTAAAGTATTTGTGTCATGCTTGGTATTGTCGGATCACTCTGACAGGACACGTCACGGATACGATAACATTTGTTGTGACTTGTAGCAATAGTTAATAATTATTGTTAATATATTATTTACTGGTTAATGGCTGCTAATTTCAGGTTGTCTTGTGTATTGGCTTTCTGAAGCGTGCCAGCCAGCACAAGGAAATAACAAGAGAGGGAATAGCTAAAGATTTAGAGGTAAGTGATAAATACATAAATTCCTCAGTTAAGACGATATGAATCTAGCTTATTTTTGTATTGTTGTCTGAGTATGTATTATATATCGAGAATAATTGACTTTGGTAAAGTTAGTAGTCAATTTAAAGAGATCAAATTAGAAGTAAAGAATCCACAAACAATTGCAAGTTTTTTTTCTATATGCGGATGAACTTAACTTTTGCGAATTCCTTCTTAGGCTATGTCTAGAATTATCTCTCTCAGGAAACGATTTCTTTGTAAAATTAATAAAGGACATAGTACTTGAACTTGAAAATGAATATCTGGAGGATGGAGGATTCTCAATATTAGTACCATAACATGAGTATATTGACAAAGTGATGACAGCTTTTTCTCCAAGACACGGATATCTAAATGTATTAGTAAATGACATGTACTTGATTTTTCCCTTCACAATAACTAGACTATACACCACCTTTATCCAAAAAAAATTGGATGGACTAATTGATTCCTATTCTTCCTTTCAGCTAATGTCCTAACCATAAGGTCCATATCCCTTTTGAAACCATGAATTCCTTGTTCGTGTAGGCCTACCCCTAGTTCCTCTAATTAGCCGTTTTTACTATCAATTTTCCAATGGTAAGATCATATTTATTTGGCTAACTTATGACTAAATACCCTGAACTTCTTACAATTTGCAAGTTTTTTTAGCATCATTAATACTTAGAAACATTATGAAGCAATTTATTCATGAATAGTTTGACTGACTTAGAAATGTTCCGCATTGTTTCATGGTTTCATGCCCTCAGTTAAATAGCCCGTCACAAGTCGAGTTCTTTCATCTTTGAACTTTCAAAAATCAAAACAAAACTTCGTTTAGTTACTTTACTATGAATAGTCATGACACGACCCCAGTTATCAAATACTTAGGGCAAGCATGATCATGAAATGCATCATTGTGCAGCAGAAGCAGAGCTTGAACCAGTAAAAGTGAGCTAACAGTAAGCTAAGGGCGTATCAGAATTAGTATCTGGACCTATAAGTAGCTGTATGGGTGTTTTATCATTAGTTTGTATCAGTCTACTTATATATCAGACTATTAGAAGAAGGTAAGGGTAAAGAAATAATGTAAGAACAAAGGTGAATAGAGAGAAAATTAACCTTGATATTCAATGGTCAATGACTGATGATAGGTGAGTTGGCAATGGATCTCCATTAAATGCCAAAGGTATGTAGAGGAAAATGGTAATACTGAGAGGGGGAGGGGAGAGGTCCTATCGAATTTTGATTGGGATTGGTGTCGCACCCAAGAAATTAGATTAAATTCATCACACGGCATAGTTGTAACATTTTTTCAGATAATAAATTTTTCATTGTAGTTAGTTGATTTATCCACTTTTGTCTAATAATCTAATTAAATTTTATCTTATACAACCATCCTTGTCGTTTCCTTTTCCTTTACGTCTTTTCTTCCTAAAGGCTGAGCTTTTTCTTCAACTTGGAATCATCCTCCAACCCCTAGAAATGTGATCCAAGAAGCACACTAACTCACACCTACCTACTATACTAATGGCACGCAAGGCACACAAGGAATCGTCATGTCAAAGATTCGTAGAAGGGTGTAATACTTTTCTATGTATGTAAACAAGATTGTGAAGAAGCATTTGTCTCAAGGACAAGCTACCCACAACACCTTCCAATAGAAAAGTAGGGATAAGGCTCATTTATATTCCATTTGTTGCCATTCATGGGCTACAAAATCTATCACTTTGGGAGTCACCAGTGAGTTTTATCTTTAAATGGTGTAGTCTCAAAGATAAGGGCTTCTCCAATGGTTACCTCTGTTTTCGGGTTTCTATCATACGTGTCAATCCATTTTAAGAAGGCTTCTATGTCTACGTGACATTTTTCTCATATAGAAACCAACTATAAAAAAGACATTGATAAAGGCACAACCAAAAGTGTAAGGAGGCATCACAATTTTGGACAAAATTGTCGTGGAAAAGCCATTTTAAGAAGGCTTCTATGTCTACGTGACATTTTTCTCATATAGAAACCAACTATAAAAAAGACATTGATAAAGGCACAACCAAAAGTGTAAGGAGGCATCACAATTTTGGACCAACAAAATTGTCGTAGTTTGCAGTATCTGCCGATACCGATACCAATACGGTTTGGTATGATACATATCCGACATGACGCTTCCACGACACTCGTGTCGTATCTAATTTACCCGAACATGCCACACCCCCTTGTATCCACCATATGAAATGGGGTGCAAGCAAGATAGCGGAGAGTGTGAATGGAAAGGTTGCATCATATAGTTAGTAAAGTGGCAAGCTGCTAGAGTGAATGCTGGGGTTGGGAGAAGGGAGACCATATGCTAATTGAAGGTGGAGGTTGGCTGCTAGCATAAGGGGGATTCTGGAATTGCTTCTCTAAGTTAGTAAACAATATAAGGTTCATAATTAATATCACACGGTCAGTTTTTGCTGGGAAGACAATTCTACTAAATAGTTAATCCAATCAATCCCTTTCCTCTCTTATTTTTTCTTTATGCAAGTTGACACTCTCCAAAACTAATAATACTTGTGCCATTTATAACTTTGCTCCATTTTAGAGTTCGTTTGTCATTATGTCCTTCTATGCTTTTATTCTCGTACAAATGGTTGATCCCAATTTTTTGGTGGAGGAAAAACAGTTCAACCTATGACAGTTTGCTTAATCTTAAAAGTCTGTAGTGTACTTAATCTCATTCTCAAAGATGTCTTGGTATCATTTCCAACTAATCGAATGAACCACACACACACACATTACCATCAATATCCCTACCGAAAGTGACAAATACCGACGTTGGGGGTCTCTTTCCCGGTCGATATGGAAGAGAAAATTGAAGAAAAAAAATAGAAAAATGGAAAAAATAATACTCGGAATATCTTATAATCATCCAAAGACATAAATTTACTTGAAAGCTAATGTTTAACCAAAATAGTTAGATTTTGTTTACTTTTTTCTTTGCAATCCTATCTGAGTGTTTCTTCTTGCTCATAGTTGAATGAAAAAAAAAACTGCAGATTTGGGATACAGGTTACGAGCGATTTCTAACTATCACAACTGGTAAGCATACCAATTACTTCCTTGTGGCCTTTTGATTTGTATGCTTGTTTAGCTTAGAAGATGCATTCCAGTCTCTTATATGGTTTATGGGATGACCGTTTACTGCTCTGCTGCATACTAATAGGAATTTCTCTTAAACATTGGATAGAAAGAGAGACTTTTGGTTTGGGTTTTTTGATTTTACATATGGTGACAAACTTGTATCATTTTTTCGCATGTGAATGTTCCTTCCTTTGCCAATTATCTCTGACATTGTCTACTTCGACTTATTGTTGTTTTCTCTTATTGAGGTTTACAACAACGTAACGGCTATTGGCAAGGACATTATGCTGGAAAGTTTATTATTAGCAACTTATTGTTGTTTCCTCTTATTATAGATATTGTAGGTGTTATGGTAGTATTTGCTACAAGTCTACAAGTTCATGTGCATCTTAATCTCTCACTTCTCCTAAGAGCAATTGTTACTGGGTATCCTATGTGTCTGCTTGTCAAAGCGCACGAAAATCAATTGTTACTGGATCTACCAGAACATGCAGAAGCCGGCGTTCGTCTTCGACGGACGCAACGTGGTCGACGCGGCCAAGCTGATGGAGATGGGGTTCATTGTGTACTCGATCGGGAAGCCGCTCGATGCGTGGCTCAAGGACATGCCTGCTGTGGCATAATGATAGAGAGAGAGAGAGAGAAAGAGGTGAAATTGATGATTATTTCTTCATTTAGAGGGATTATTAAGGGGTTCTGTTTGTCTCAAGCATTGCTTTACTACTTTGCTGGTTTTTCTGTTAATTTTTCTATGATACTTTTGTTCTTGTCATGTAGAGGGATTATCTATGACTATGATGCAATGTTGTTAACCTACTTGGTTTTGAAATATGAAAAGTTGGAATTTTGTTAGCATATATGCTTGTAGTTCTTCTTGGGTATGGGATTATTTAGAGGGATTATCTATGACTATGATGCAATGTTGTTACTCTACTTGGTTTTGAAATATGAAAAGTTGGGATTTTGTTAGCATATATGCTTGCAGTTCTTCTTGGGTATGTGGTTATTTTGCCAGTTGATACTTCTGTGCGATGATTATAGATGTGGCCATTGGAGTGATTTGGTATTTGACGTAACTCTGGACATTACAAAAGAGACATGCACGTTTAGTGAGGATTTGTTTGTGCAGTGCTGAAAACATTCTTAATGTATCAATTTTAGGCTACTTAAAAACCGGATTTGCTCCGGATTGGAAAAGAGCACTCAGCTGTGTGTGCGCGGTTGGCTGGAAATGGAAAACCTTGTTAGCATTCCAGTAAGCGCGCGAAAATTAATTTGAAATGCTCCATTAAGTGGGTAAAAATTAAATTAAAATGCTTTATTAGGAACACTTTTTTGGTGTTCCAACACTGCACACATATATAAAGCGTTCCATTAATCATCTCTTGGAACACTTTATTAGGAACTTAGGAACACTTTGTTGGTGTTCCAACACTGGCACGCATATAAAGCGTTCCAAAAATTGTCCATTGGAATGCTTTTTTTTCGTTCCAAAAATTTTGGCAGCCCAAAAATAGGCACGGAATAAATGCGTTCCTGAAATTTTTTGGAACGGAATTCCTCCATTCCAAAATGGTCATTTTGGTGTAGTGAAGATTTCTATCCTTGAGACCCCTCGACGACCCACGATCACGAGCATTCTTTCCTTGAGACCCCTCGACGACCCACGGTCGCGAGCATTCTTTCCTTGAGACCCTATCATTTGGTTCAACTCATGAACGCCTACTTGATAGTCCTTTCTCAAAACTCACTTGGAATCAGTTGTAGTCCTTGCCTTAAACACTAAGTCTGTGCATCGTGCCTTAAGCCAATCGTGCTCTACGCGACACTCCTGCCTAAGTCGACGGGCCTTGAGATCATGGGACTACTTAACTTTGACAAACCGCGAAAGAGCGGGATGGTGCTTGTAATGTCTTAGGTCGACCGGCATAACTTTGCCTAACTTAACTTCGTAACAACTTGACGAGCAAAGGCTGCGTCAAGCTTCGCCTTAACGGATCGTGCCGTGCACGCATCCAACTTGAAGACAAAGTCACTCGGGTGCCTAGACTTAGGTCACAAGCCGCTCAACGCAACTTAACTCATGGGCAAGCCAAGGCTATGCCAAGCCTTGCGCAGTGGAAGTGTGCATGCTTTATCAAGCATTTACGCGGGCGACGCCTATGACTTAGGCAAGTTCATAGTTTTGTGTCGAAGACCAACTTTTCTTCTTCCAAGCCACGGAACGAAGAACCAGAATACTGGAGAGCGGGGGCGAACATAGCCAGCTACGTATATTGAAATGAGTCCATCTCGCTATACGGTCGCGGCTGTCTAGATATGAGGGTTTACTACAAGCCAACAGTCTCTTAAGGTCAAGCCTACTGTCTCAATCTCAAGCAAGTAATACAATTACAAGATGTTTGATCACCAAATATACAATAAAAGGCGTCCCAAATATTACATATCAGCTGATCATGAAGCTAGTCGTACAAAATGCAAGGACTAGCAAGAGTTAAGTCATACATGATCAACCCTAGGATTTGTTAATTATGTTTATAGCCCGTAGGCAGACAGTAAGTAAATGTGCATCGAGCTAACAGGTGCTCGTCGGCTAAACGCCTCAAAAGAATAATTTACAATAGAGTGAGCGAAACAAAATAGAAAACGCACTCGTAGCTCGGGTTCCTTCTAGTCGCCACCATCGGGCTGGAGGTTCGGTAGATCCTCGGGTGCTGCTCCAAAATCTGGCCACACAAAACCAGCTGGGTCAAACCCCAGAAAGAGTAAGTGCCACAAAGGAGGCCACGAAATAAGAACAAAAGCCAGCATATCAGAACATAAGAAAAGAAATGGAAGAAGGTACAAGTAATAAAGAGTGCAACAGGACAATAAACGACTAGTGACGTGGGACCATTCCGGGAGCCAGGTTACAATCCTTAAACCAGACAAGGACCGAGGTTGTAACCATTCGCCTGAACAGCACTCTGTCTCTACCCATTTATTGTTAGAGATAAGTAAAACAAGCATGTACAAGAGTTCCAGGTACAGGGGCTAGACAAGACTTAGACAAGGCTGGACTCCATCCATTCATAAAGCGGCCAAGTAATTACTACGGCTTACTACTTAACTAACTAGGGTTATCACAAGCCTTAATTACTAATAAGATGTAATGAGAATTTCCTAGTCCCAAGCCCTGCAGACCATCCAGTTATCCTTCCGCGGGTTGAGAGTATGGTTGTGTACATCGCCCCGGAGATGATATACCCTTAGGTGACTTAGAGGGTGCAACACATGACAGTGCGCTGGAAATGTGCTCTACTCGTCGGCAAGCTACAAGTCCAATTAAGAGCGCCCAGATAACGAGATTGTCTGTGACTGGAAATTCTCCATGAACTATAGTTTGATCTGGTCATTAGCCTAATCCATATTCAGTATGAATCCCTGACCGTGGGAACCAGGGAGTCACGTCCTAGACATGATGCAAGATAAGACAAGTGGATTGCACAAGCAAGCAAGTAGGAACACCCACGGTGTCAAGTTGATTATACGAGTCAAGTTAGCCATCGCAACAGCATCAAGATAAATCATGCCAGGGTACTTGTCAGGAGTGCGCCACGACGGGCCACTATCATGTCAGGTTGGTCATGTCAGGAGTGCACCACTACGGGTCACTATCGTGTTATGCTAGTTCCTTGTCATACCATGCCATGTACAATAGTCATTCCAAACATATTAAGTAAAATCAAGTTCATGACAAAAGGCGTAAAATATCTAATAAAATATCAATATACAGGGCTATAGAAGAGCCAAGCTTAAGGAAAAATAAAACCAATTCTCCATGATTGGACAGATTGCGCAAGGGTCCCTGGGGTCGGGTTACGCAGGAGTCAAGTGCGCCAGAGGCCAACTGCGCAGGAGTGAGCTGCGCAGAAGTCGGCTTGCGCTGAGTTAGTTGGCGCAGGGGTCAGATTGCGCATGAGTGTAGTGCGCAGGGATGGATGGCGCATGAGTCAGATTACGCATGAGCGGACTGCGTATGAGCAGACTGCGTAAGAGTCCCTGTGCGCTGGAGTTGAGCGCAGTTCACCATGGGGCAAGCTGCGCGGTCGGCGCTGCGCTAAAGAGCGCAGGCCGAGAGGAGGATGCGCAGTCCAGCACTGCGCTAAAGAGCGCAGGCTGCAGTCTGCTACTCCAGGCCGAGAGGAACTCTTCAAGAACACCAAAGTTCAAATCTTCATATCATGGTCAAATCAAAACCAAATCTTGATTTCCAAGGGTCTAACTTGAGTAAAATTGAATTCTCTTCCACATGGAAGCATCAAAACCCACAAAAATCCAACCAAAATAGATCAAAACCATGTAAATCCAAAAATAGTTAAAACCTAGATCTAGAACAATGGAGACTCTAAATCATAAAATGTTAATCACTAATGTTGATCATCATGGCCTAATCTAGCTAATGAACAAATAAAATGTGGTTCTCATGTGGTGGCAAGGTGCACTTGCCTATGGGTGATGATGTTGTGTAGAGGAAGAGAAAGAAGAATTAATGGTGGAAAGTAATGAAGAGAGGGAGTATTAGGTGGGGATTTTTATGGTGGAGGATAAGTTGAGTGTAGGGTGGAGGTTAGCTAAGGTGCTCCAATGCAAAATAAACCAAACCAAACCAACCTTCTCCACAACATAAAACCAAGCCAGGTAAACCCAATTACGAGAAATCCAAAATCCGCAAGTCAAGTCAATTACAAGTACAGGCCAAAATCCGCAAAAATAAAATACAGGTCCGAAATACGTATTCGCCTGATAAAATACGTATTCCGAATATGGGTGTTACAACTCTACCCACCTTAAAAGAATTCCGTCCTCAAAATTTTAATTAAGAGGCTAGAGAGACGAGAGCAAGCCATATTAATCACATGCAAGCTATAACCAGGCAAGCAATCAGACAATCATACATGCAAGCAAGGGATAGAAGACATAAGGCATAAGGAAGACATTATACCTTACGAGTTAAACAGGTAGGGATATCGCGATCGGATGTCATCCTCACGCTTCCACGTTGACTCACCGAGAGAGTGATGACCCCAAGCAACACGGACTAAGTTAATAGTCTTGTTCTTGAGTATCTTCTCTCTCCGGTCCAATATAGACACGGGCCTCTCCTCATACGAAAGGTTGGTACCAACAACCAGTTCCGAATGATCCAGGATATGGCTCGGGTCCGGGACGTACCGTCGTAATTGGGACACATGGAATACATCATGTACCTCACTTAGCGACGGTGGAAGAGCAAGACGATAGGATACATCTCTTACTCGCTCCAGGATATCGAACGGCCCTATATACCTAGGACTAAGCTTTTCTCGCATGCCAAAATGAATGACGCCGCGGTTAGGCGAGATCCTAAGGAATACATGGTCACCGATAGCAAACTCAAAGGGACGTCGATGAGCATCGGCCTAATGCCGCTGGCGATCTTGGGCAACTCGAAGACGATCTCTGATCCTTCTGACCACTTCAACTGTCTGGGCAATCATCTCTGGACCAAGCATCTGCCTCTCTCCGACATTATCCCATGCTAGCGGGGATCTACACTTCCTACCATATCGAGCCTCGAACGGAGCCATCTGGATACTAGCCTGGAAACTATTGTTGTACGAGAATTCCACAAGATGCAGGTGATCTTTCCACGAACCACCGAAGTCAAGCGTACAAGATCTCAGCATGTCTTCAAGAGTCTGGATTGTGCGTTCTGACTGACCATCTGTCTGCGGATGATATGCTGAACTGAACTGGAGACGAGTTCCCAAACTCTCTTGCAAGCTACGCCAAAAGTGTGACATAAACCTTGGATCTCGGTCCGAGGTGATACTGACGGGCACACCGTGAAGCCTGACAATCTGCCTGAGGTACCTCTCTGCCAACTGAGCCGTAGACTGACCAACTCTGAAGGGAAGAAAGTGAGCCACCTTCGTGAGCCTGTCAACTATAACCCAAATAGCATCTCGACCAGCTGGGGATCTGGGCAATCCAGTCACAAAATTCATGGTCACATGCTCCCACTTCCATTCTGGAATCGGCAAGGACTGAAGAAATCCAGCGGGCCTCTGATGTTCAGCTTTAACCTGCTGGCAAACCAAATATCGAGAGACAAACCGGGCTATCTCCCTCTTCATGCCATTCTACCAGAAATGTTGACGAATATCACGGTACATCTTCGTACCACCAGAATGAATAGAATACTATGAACTATGAGCTTCTGCCATGACTTCCTGTCTGATATCTCTACTGGGTACACAAAGATAAGAGCCATGTCGAAGTGTACCATCTTCATGAATGCATAACTCTGGCCTTCTTCCTGCCTCATACTCTGCTCTGAGCAGCTGAAGCTTGGAATCTGTAGACTGTGCCACTCGGATCCTCTTAACTATGCTGGACTGAACCTGTAGACTGGCCATCAATGCCATACTGGTAGGAAGAACCACTTCAATTCCCATCTTCTGAAGATCTGCCAATAACTCTGGTTGCGCCGTTAGGAAATAAACTCCGACTCTCCGGCTCAACGCATCTGCTACAACGTTGGCCTTCCCTGGGTGATACTGCAAATCCACATCGTAATCCACCAGTAGCTCGAGCCATCTTCTCTGTCGCATATTAAGGTCCTTCTGGGTGAAAACATACTTCAGGCTCTTGTGATCAGTAAATATCGCCACTCTATCTCCGTACAAGTAGTACCGCCAAAGCTTAAGTGCAAACACTACTGCTGCTAGCTCCAAGTCGTGGGTCGGGTAATTCTTCTCATGATCACGAAGTTGATACGATGCATAAGATATTACCTTCCCATGATGCATCAAGACACACCCTAATCCTCTACCTGAAGCGTCGCAATAAACTGTAAATCCTCCGGTCCTATCTGGAAGCGTAAGAATGGGAGCCGTTATCAATCCTCGCTTCAACTTCTCAAATAATTCCTGACACTCTGCTATCCAAACAAACATCACATCCTTACGAGTCAACTGGGTCATCGGCGCTGAAATCCTTGCAAAATCTGAAACGAATCGCCGGTAGTAGCCGACCAATCCAAGGAAGCTGCGAACCTCTGCCACTGAACTAGGTACTGGCCAAGTCTCGATAGCCACAATCTTCTGGGGATCCACTTCTACTCCTCCTTGAGTAATGATATGACCCAAGTACGAAATGCGATCGAGCCAGAACTCGCATTTACTGAACTTGGCGTACAACTGGTGCTCCCTAAGCGTCTGAAGGACGATTCTGAGATGCTGCTCATGCTCAGCTTCGCTCTTGCTGTAGACCAAGATATCATCTAGGAACACGATCACGAACTGATCCAGGTAAGGCATAAAAATGCGATTCAGGAGGTCCATGAATACTGCTGGCGCATTGGTTGCTCCAAAGGGCATAAAAAGGAACTCCCAATGTCCATACCTCGATCTAAACGCTGTCTTCGGGATGTCCTGCTCTCTGACTCTGATCTGGTGGTATCCTGACCGCAAGTCTATCTTCGAGAACACTGAAGCCCCTTTGAGTTGATCAAATAAGTCATCTATCCTCGGGAGAGGGTATCTGTTCTTGATTGTCACTGAGTTCAAGGTACGATAATCTACACATAACCTGGACGTACCATCCTTTTTTTTCACAAGAAGTATCGGGGCTCCCCAGGGCGATCCACTTGCACGAATGAATCCCTTGGTTCTGAGTTCTTCAATCATCTTGTACAAAATCTCCAACTCTGAAGGCGCCATTCTGTAGACTCGCTCTGATACTGGTACTGTTTCGGGGATCAAGTCTATAGTGAACTCGATCTCCCGCTCTGGCGGTATTCCTGGAAGTTCCTCTAGGAAAACATCTGGAAATTTTCAACTATCCGGGGCAACTGCACTGCTGCTACTGCCATCCGCAACACTGGGGATGATGGTTCCACTGCTCCTCTGGAAAATGAAAACTCTAGCTCTCCTGGAATGCTGAAAACAACTCTGCCAACATGGCAGTCTATTCTAGCATACTGGTTCCTCAACCAATCCATGCCTAAGACTACATCATAGTCTGCCATAGGGAATTCTATAAATCTAGCGGGGAACTCTCTACCGCTAACTACGATCCGACACGAGAAAAACACTCGATCTACTCCCACAAGACCATTACCAGTAAGTATATTGAGCCTTACTGATAATGACTCAGGCTCCAATCATATCCGTGTCGCGAATCGTGCAGACATGAATGAATGTAATGCACCAGAATCAAATAATACCAATGCTGGAGAGGAGTTGACGAGAATAGTACCTGCCACTACCTCACCTGGTGCAACTTCTTCTATAGCCATCATCATGGCCTGACCTCTAGCTGCGGGTCCCCACTGCTGGAAACCTCTCTGCTTGCTCTGCACTTGGGCTTGGGTAAACTGCTGCTGGTTCTGCTGATGAAATGCCTGGGCCTGAGGCAATAAGGGCCTTGGGTACTGCTGCTGCTGCACAGGCGCTGGTCCCCTAACCGATGGACTGGTTAGGTTGGAAGAGGAAGAACTACCCCTATTCGAGCAGGCTCCTATCTTGTGATCTGTCGCTCCACAAGCCAGTCACAATCCTTGCGCCCTACGACAATCTACCACTACATGGCCTGGCTTCCCACAATGAGAACATCCTATCGCGGAAGTCTGCTTCTGCTTCTGCTGCTGCGGGTACGGCGGGGTTGAATGTTGAACCGACGTCACTGAGGCCGCCCGCCTCGGAGTTCCAATAGTCAAACCCTTTGCTGCCGGAGCTGGAGCTGATGATTGGTGCATCTGGTTGTGGGACCGCTTCCTACCTCCGGTCCTATCCACGATCCTCTAGGAGGTATACTCATGCCTCCTGGTTGCTCTCAAAACTGCATCGAACGTCTGGTGCTCGAACTACTCGACTGCCAACAAGATCTCCAAATGCAGTCCCTGCTGGAACCGCTGGGCCCTATCAAACTCGGTTGCCACCAAGGTGGGGGCAAACCTACTGAGTCTAGAAAACTCTGATACATAACTGTCGACCGTTCTGCCTCCTTGCTTCAAGTTGGTAAATCTCGTCTGTAGGTCGTACCGGGCTACAGCATCGAAATACTTCGTCTGGAATCTCTCTCTAAATACTGCCCAAGCAATAGGTGCCACTAATCTCATGGCTTGCGTCGTCCACCAACTGCGAGCTAAATCCAGCAACTGCAGGCGTACCACGGCCACCTTCTCATTCTCAGGTATTCTAGCTGCTTCCAGAATCATCTCAGTATCCTGAAGCCAAGCGTCCGCGACAATCGCATCCTCGCTGCCGTCGAAGAAAGGAGGGTTCAAGCGCTTGAAGCTGTTGGTCGTGCTGTTCCCTGGATGACCGCCTCTGGTCAAAGTATCTGCCACAGTCTGGTGCAAGGCGTCTTTTCGACGATCCTGGAAAGCTATCAAGGTCCTGATGAGACCTACCAAAGTGCCATCATCTGGCTCGACAGGCTGAATGGGCTGAACTGGGGGCTCTCCTCCAGTAGGCACAACTCTGGAGGCTACTCCAGAATGCTGGGCTTGATCTCCAGGTTGCTGGTCCATGGGAGGTACTCCACCTTGCTGATCGACGGGGTCAGGTACAGTGCCGCTGAAGAAGACGACATAGGAAAAATAATAAGGAAGGACCAGGACAGATCAACGATACAAGCATGTGATCCGGACAAGAATCCAGAGATTCAGAGGATATGAACGGAGATCAAGGGCGAGTACTGATTGAGATATCTATTGGTAAACCCTCACATTTCTTGAATGCCAAGACCTGCATGGGCCACCACTTAAACCATGTCACGCCCCAGAACCAGAATACTGGAGAGCGGGGGCGAACATAGCCAGCTACGTATATTGAAATGAGTCCATCTCGCTATACGGCCGCGGCTGTCTAGATATGAGGGTTTACTACAAGCCAACAGTCTCTTAAGGTCAAGCCTAATGTCTCAATCTCAAGCAAGTAATATAATTACAAGATGTTTGATCACCAAATATACAATAAAAGGCGTCCCAAATATTACATATCAGCTGATCATGAAGCTAGTCGTACAAAATACAAGGACTAGCAAGAGTTAAGTCATACATGATCAACCCTAGGATTTGTTAATCATGTTTATAGCTCGTAGGCAGACAGTAAGTAAATGTGCATCGAGCTAACAGGTGCTCGTCGGCTAAACGCCTCAAAAGAATAATTTACAATAGAGTGAGCAAAACAAAATAGAAAACCCACTCGTAGCCCGGGTTCCTTCTAGTCGCCACCATCGGGCTGGAGGTTCGGTAGATCCTCGGGTGCTGCTCCAAAATCTGGCCACACAAAACCAGCTGGGTCAAACCCCAGAAAGAGCGAGTGCCACAAAGGAGGCCACGAAATAAGAACAAAAGCCAGCATATCAGAACATAAGAAAAGAAATGGAAGAAGGTACAAGTAATAAAGAGTGCAACAGGACAATAAACGACTAGTGACGTGGGACCATTCCGGGAGCCAGGTTACAATCCTTAAACCAGACAAGGACCAAGGTTGTAACCATTCGCCTGAACAGCACTCTGTCTCTACCCATTTATTGTTAGAGATAAGTAAAACAAGCATGTACAAGAGTTCCAGGTACAGGGGCTAGACAAGACTTAGACAAGGCTGGACTCCATCCATTCATAAAGCGGCCAAGTAATTACTACGGCTTACTACTTAACTAACTAGGGTTATCACAAGCCTTAATTACTAACAAGATGTAATAAGAATTTCCCAGTCCCAAGCCCTGCAGACCATCCAGTTATCCTTCCGCGGGTTGAGAGTATGGTTGTGTACATCGCCCCGGAGATGATATACCCTTAGGTGACTTAGAGGGTGCAACACATGACAGTGCGCTGGAAATGTGCTCTACTCGTCGGCAAGCTACAAGTCCAATTAAGAGCGCCCAGATAACGAGATTGTCTGTGACTGGAAATTCTCCATGAACTATAGTTTGATCTGGTCATTAGCCTAATCCATATTCAGTATGAATCCCTGACCGTGGGAACCAGGGAGTCACGTCCTAGACATGATGCAAGATAAGACAAGTGGATTGCACAAGCAAGCAAGTAGGAACACCCACGGTGTCAAGTTGATTATACGAGTCAAGTTAGCCGTCGCAACAGCATCAAGATAAATAATGTCAGGGTACTTGTCAGGAGTGCGCCACGACGGGCCACTATCATGTCAGGTTGGTCATGTCAGGAGTGCACCACTACGGGTCACTATCGTGTTATGCTAGTTCCTTGTCATACCATGCCATGTACAATAGTCATTCCAAACATATTAAGTAAAATCAAGTTCATGACAAAAGGCGTAAAATATCTAATAAAATATCAATATAAAGGGCTATAGAAGAGCCAAGCTTAAGGAAAAATAAAACCAATTCTCCATGATTGGACAGATTGCGCAAGGGTCCCTGGGGTCGGGTTGCGCAGGAGTCAAGTGCGCCAGAGGCCAACTGCGCAGGAGTGAGCTGCACAGAAGTCGGCTTGCGCTGAGTTAGTTGGCGCAGGGGTCAGATTGCGCATGAGTATAGTGCGCAGGGATGGATGGCGCATGAGTCAGATTGCGCATGAGCGGACTGCGCATGAGCAGACTGTGCAAGAGTCCTTGCGCGCTGGGGTTGAGCGCAGTTCAACATGGGGCAAGCTGCGCGGTCGGCGCTGCGCTAAAGAGCGCAGGCCAAGAGGAGGATACGCAGTCCAGTACTGTGCTAAAGAGCGCAGGCTGCAGTCTGCTACTCCAGGCCGAGAGGAACTCTTCAAGAACACCAAAGTTCAAATCTTCATATCATGGTCAAATCAAAACCAAATCTAGATTTCCAAGGGTCTAACTTGAGTAAAATTAAATTCTCTTCTACATGGAAGCATCAAAACCCACAAAAATTCAACCAAAATAGATCAAAACTATATAAATCCGAAAATAGTTAAAATCTAGATCTAGAACAATGGAGACTCCAAATCACAAAATATCAAGCACTAATGTTGATCATCATGGCCTAATCTAGCTAATGAACAAATAAAATGTGGTTCTCATGTGGTGGCAAGGTGCACTTGCCTATGGATGATGGTGTTGTGTAGAGGAAGAGGAAGAAGAATTAATGGAGGAAAGTAATGAAGAGAGAGAGTGTTAGGTGGGGATTTTAATGGTGGAGGATAAGTTGAGTGTAGGGTGGAGGTTAGCTAAGGTACTCCAATGCAAAATAAACCAAACCAAACCAACCTTCTCCACAACATAAAACCAAGCCAGGTAAACCCAATTACGAGAAATCTAAAATCCGCAAGTCAAGTCAATTACAAGTACAGGCCAAAATCCGCGAAAATAAAATACAGGTCCGAAATACGTATACGCCTGATAAAATACGTATTCCGAATATGGGTGTTACATTAGTTATGGTTTTAATGATTTTTAATTGTTTAAATATATAGTTAGGAATATCTTTTAAATTTAATGTTAAGTTGTAGAGATTTTTAAACCAAATAATAATTTAATATTTTGTTTACAAAATTTAGTTAAATAAATATTCGTTTAAAAGTTATTTCATTAAAATAAAAGTTTGGTTAAGCAAATAGTAAATAAAAATTAGATTTCGTTAAATGATTATAAATATGTTATGTTTTACCCTTTTAGAGATAAATTTAAATCAAAAGGTTTTATAAAGAGAATAATATAATAAAAACTAATATTTATTTAAAAAGGTTATTTTGGTAATGGAATTTAATATTAAAACCCGAAAACCTTTTATATTAACTTTAAACCAATATTTTGGTAAGAAAATATATTTTTGTGCATTTATTACTATCCATGTTTAAAGGTGATTTTCTACATAATTTATGAAATGTCTAAAAGACATAATTTATGAAAATTATTCTGATTAAATAAATTCTATTTTAAAATATTATTTAAATAAAAAAATATTTTCTTACGAAAATTACTAATTTTGAAAAATTTATTTTAAAGTATTTTTCCTATTAATTAATTTGTTGTAAGGGCATAAGCCCAGTTTTTTTTTTATTTCTCTGTGACCCTGTATTGTGTAGCGTAGTTTTTCTTATTTTTTCTGGAATGTTGTTTTTGCCGTTAAACGCGTAGAATTTAAAATAGATATATTTATTTTATAAAGAAAATTAATAAGTTTTCTCATAATTAATAATCTAGTAATTCATCTGTTTTCTCATTTAAAAGAAAAAGCCTAGTTATATATATATATATATATATATATATATATATATATATATATATATATATATATATATATATTTAAAATACAAAGTTTTTGCCAAATTAACCGGTAATTGCTATTTTTCCCAATTAAACAGTAACTGACTTATTTAATTAGAATGATAAACGAACGTAGATTGCGACGCTAGATTTCCGGTAGATTATTAAATAACTTAAAACCTGACTAGGGTCTACTTCTAGAGATTGTAACTAGCACACCTAGAATGGTTTCATTATGGTTCTAAGTCAAAGTTCTCAACTGTAGGATCTCGGAGACGAACTTGACTTCCTTCTCGGTACCGACATTCCCGATCCAGTCTATTAACAGAGGCAAGTTACGGTTATGTTTTCTTGTATTTTATTTAGAAATTGTCAAGTTGCATGTTAAACCACATTACTACACGGAACCCTCTCCTAGGGTTCAAATATTGATTGATATTGATTGAGGGAAATGGGGGAATAGTGTAACGTTTATGACCAATACCCCCCATATTGCATGATTGTGCGAGCTTACCCCTCTTACACATGGGGATAAGCCGTATCACGTCGCTAGGACGCTATTGTTTAACCCAAGCCGGTCATAGACGATTACACATTCAAATCACATTATTTTTAATTGTTAAATTGCTGGAAAATATTGTTTCAACTGTTTAGCCTACACTTTTCCATTATTACTTGAAATATGAGATACATATTCGTACTTGCTCCCTTCTGACTGGAGACCAACATTTTTAGGTGACATTGAGGATGCTGAGCTATTGTATAATAGCTATTATGACCCGGTATTGTACCATGTGGTGTTGCCAGAGTCCTCCTTGGAGGACGCAGAACCTGAGGCCGATGAGCCGACCGTCTTGCTACTTATTTTCCAGTTTTCTAGTTTTATTGTATTGGAGTTTGTCAATTTGAATTCAGCACTTTATTTCAGTTCTTTCATTTCCAGTTGTACTTTTCAATTGTTGAATAAAAGTTTTAAAATTTGCGTATATTCAAGTTGTGACAAATGTATAGATGTTGTTGTGAATACCTGCATATAGAACAGCTTACAGTCGTCGTCTCACAACGGTGCAGGCTGGACATGATCCGGTTCGACCCAGTAATTTGGGATCGAGTCGTGACAATATCTAAATGTGATAATTAATATTTGAAAAATATTTGAATTTATATTATTTGATGACATCGAGTATTATTTAAAAGATAACGAATTATTTGGCTATATTTAAATTTATTTTAATTTGGATTATGATTTAAATTAATAGATAAATTTAAATACTACTTCGAATTTCTATTGAAATTATTTATAGGATTTAAATTATTTGATTATCGATTTGAATGGGTATCTTTATTTACAAATGGCAATTTGATTAGATTGCCTTAAATAATTTTGATTGATTTAAAATAAAGGAAAGGATTATCGAATAGGACTTATGTCCTTATCTCCCTAGGAGATTCATCTCCTATATAAAGAGAGCTCCCTACTTTTCTCACAACCCATAAAATTCTACAACCAATCGTGTACCGTGTCCGTGCCTACCAAAATCTTATTCCAATATTGTTTACATGTACATTTTCTCCCTCGTGTTCGACAACTCCGGACACCCAACCTGATCTTTGTGTCGACAAAATGACACGGACAATACACCTCTACCACCCGTCTGGATAACCACCTGCCCTCTGCTACCTATCTTCGACCATTTACCGCCGGAGACACCATCAGAACCCTTCACCGTGTGGCCGCCGCCACTGCAAAACCCACGTCAACGTCGACTTCTTCCCATACCACCGTTGGCCATCGCCACCACCATCATCTCCACCCATCATCACCATGGTCACGCCACAGCCTGCCGAGCACCTAACTCTAATCAATGTCCCTGGCCGAGCCTCCTTGCCCGACCACTGTATCACAGTCCCACCGGCCACCGCCATATCCACCACTATGACACCAAGAAAACCCAAAGAAAACACAGCCATGCTTACCTTCATCGATGACTCAACCGCCGGAGCCGTCTGCCCTACCATCCGCCGCCCACCCATGGAAACCCTCATCGTCGTGTCCACCGAGCTCATCCTCGAGCCATACTCCGTCGCTGCTCATGCCTGTCGTCGTCGACGCTGAACCGTGCGCCATGCCAGCAGACGCGCCACACCCTTCCGTAACAGCTGTGCCATCGTGCCAACCACCTAACACCGAGCTCTTTCGACTGCATCTTCCGTCGAAACCAAGCCCTAGCCTCCACCTCCTCTTCGTCTCTAGTGCCGCGGCCACGTCACCGTGACCGCTTGGACCGCACGCCGCCCGACGAGCTCGGGGATAACCTATGGTGAGCTCCGCCCTCTCCCACTCTTTCTTTCGGCCAGTCCTCTCTCTCACTCATTCCTTTCTTCCTTCTTCTATAAGCCTCTCTCCTCTCTTTCTTTGACTTTCCTTTTTCTCTCTGTTTAAAAGAATAGAGTATTACTTGTTACCATTATATTTATTATTATTATTATTATTATTATTATTATTATTGTTGTTGTTGTTGTTGTTGTTGTTTTGTTTTGTTTTTGTTAATTTTTGCTTTGTTATTTTGTGGCTGGCCCAGGGAGCCCAGTAGAAGGGGTGGGCTAAGCTGAGTGATTGGTTTGTTTTTTATCATGATCATTATTATTA
Organism: Iris pallida; assembly: GCA_029216955.1. Taxonomy (NCBI): domain Eukaryota; kingdom Viridiplantae; phylum Streptophyta; class Magnoliopsida; order Asparagales; family Iridaceae; genus Iris; species Iris pallida. The sequence continues at coordinate 2,724,414 of JANAVB010031417.1, read as the reverse complement.
TTATTACTATTATTATTATTATTATTATTATTATTATTATTATTGTTTTGTTGTTATTATTATTGGGTTATTGGGACTAATGGGCCTGCGGGCTATGGGCTCTATTATACTTAGTTTTTGGGTTATTTATTAAATATGTTCTTTTAAGGTTTGGATTGAATGATTTTGGGCTATAAATTCTTTTGGGTTCTTAATATTTAGTATCAAAAATTATCTTGGGGTTTTATTAGAAGATCATATATTAATTGGGCTAAAATAAATTATTAGGTTTATATGTTCAAATAAAAGATATAAGTATTTTTAACTTATATATAAAGTATTTTAATAGATTTATAAGATGGGCTTATGTGTATCTTTTCAAATGACCTTCATTTACATACTAGGTAAATATATATTTAAGTTAAGTTTTTGACCATAATTATAGTTTTGGTATAAAAATAATTTTTGTTGATTTTCAAGTATTTGCTTAAAATATTTTGACTAGTAAATATAGTTTTCAAGTATTACCATTATTTTCTAAAGTTGTGTATATATTTATTTATTTATACAATATTCTCTTTGATTCTCATCTTGATCGTGACTGGTCATATGTTTCTATTTCTTGTGATTCTGACTTCTTCATATCGACCTAGGCTAATTGGACTATTCAGGACTCAACAAAATCATCGGTTTTACCAGCTAAGGATCCCAGGCGAGTACAGTTTATTGTCTGTTTTTCGATATTGATCTTCATTAAATTTCATTGATTGGCCATTGATTATGTGATTTTATATTCTATTATAAATTGTTGAGTTGGGAATGAAAAGTACCAAGGATGTGTGATCCGACCGTAGACATTGTTTATTTTCATGCAAGTAGACATTGTTTATTTTCATGCAAGTAGACCTCGTAGACATTGTTTATTTTTATGCAAGTAGACCTCGTAGACATTGTTTATTTTCATTCAAGTAGACCTCGCGGTGTAGTATCCCAGACTGATCACATGTCAAAGGTACTTCTAACAGTGGGAAAGTATTTTTAGTTTATTTAGTTTATTTATTGCTGTAGATTTTTCGTCTTTTTTGCATCTTTTCTGTTTATTTTCAAAACATATAATTAATGTCTAACCTCTGTTGTATAGTCATTTTTATTTATTGAAACTGCATTCAGTGAATTGTACTCGTTCCATTCCTGACTGAAAATCAAAATTTTACAAATTAGTCGCGGCTGCTTTTAGCATCGAATTCGGGAGACATGGATATATGCGGAGGCCAAACCTAGAGGCTAGTTAAATGGTTTAGTATTCATGTAGTTGTTTTTTTATAATTTTGTGAGACATTGTACCTTGTATTCAAATGTAAACTTATGAATATTGTAATTAATTTAGTTTGTGAATGAGCAAATAAAATATTCCTTATATACGATATTAAGCATTGTGGCTAGACAGCGTTCTACCGATGACACTGCGGTGTAGGCTGGCTTGGATACGCGCTCGCATCCATTTAAAAAAAAAACGGGTGCGGGTCATGACAGCAAGTCCGAGTGAATGTCCCAATACCAATCGTGCCACCAAAGCACGCTGCATTTCCTCCTAGGCCGAATCGGTCCCGGTGCCCCAGTACCGTTCGAGGAAACAATACCTTGTATACAAGTTGTCCATGACTATGCGAATGCGTGTCTGACTCACTAAGCATAGTGTGCATGGTATAATATTAAGGAGAAAGGCAACATGTTCATTCTTAGCATTTCATATCTCATTATCATAGGCATCAATTCATCTCAATTCAATGTTCAAGGGACAAGCACAATCTCAATGTTGTTAACAGTGTAATCAATTCTTTCAATGTTCAATATTCAATCTCTAGCCTCTTAGTGGTATTGACTTGTGGCATTAGCAACTTGATATTGATCAACGGATGTTGCAAGACAATTATTTAGTTGGCATGAAGGAATACCGAGAGGGACAATACCACCACAGAGATCCACACTCACCAGATTATAGAATCGCCGAGAGAGAGAGGAACACTTGCACGCTTAGCCTTCCGTCACGCGTCAGTCTGTATTGCCACCAAAAGTTTGGTTAATATTCCGTCTCGTTGTGTTCTCTTCTCTCAAAATTCTTAAGAATGAATGCTATACAAATCGATAAAAACGGGCAAGAATTAAATTATCGAAAATCATTCAGAAAAGCATCCATCAAAACTAAGCAACAAAATCAGCAGCAAAACATCCAGAGAAAACTCTTGGACGCATTTCAAGAGAAACCAATCCATTAGTTGGAAAGGTCCTTATGCACTTGTCCGTGATCGATTCGGTACCGACGGTAAGTTTCCCCAATACTCGATTCCGACCGAGTTAGCCAAGCCACAAGCCTTACATAGTGAACCGCTAGGATCGAGACACTACATAATATACCACTAAGAAAAAGTTTCGTCCTCGAAACTTAAAGCAAAAGTCCTACCTCAAAATTATTAAACAGCGAGGGGTATTTCACCCGCATCTCTTCCTCTAGTTCCCACGTCGACTCCTCGATCGCATGGTTCTGCCATAGCACGTTGACCAAGGATACTGTCCGATTTCGCAAAATTTTCTCCTTTCTATCCAAAATTTGGACAGGCTCTTCAGTGTAGGATAGGTCAGCGCTCAGCTGCAGCTGATCGAAGTTCACCACGTGTCACTCCCCGATCCTGGAATATGTATTTTAATACGTAAACCGATAAATTGTATTTACCTTGTATTTATACGATATTTATTATGCTGTATTTCTTCATGCATTTCCCAAAAATATTCGACAAAATATTATTTCGTAATTTATTTTCTGCATTTGGGCCTACAGTTTTGGCTCATTTGGGTAACCTATTCTTGGTTCACCAATGGTTCATCATGAACCCTTTGGTTCATCATGAACCCTTGGGTTCAAGATTCGATATATATAACTCATCTCATTCTCTCTCCTCTCATTTATTTTCTTTCATTTATTTCCTCCACCAACCAAGGCAAGTGCCAACTTGCTCAAGAGATGGATCCATAAATTTTGTTCATATTTTCTTACAAAATTATTTATCAAAATGTGTTCTTCTCCTCATTCTATACTAGTTTAGAACTTGAAATTTTCTATTTTGAAGCTTTAATTTTTGTAGATCTAAGTTTTAACCATTTCGGATCTTCTTGGTTTTGATCTAGCAAACTTCATTATTTTCAAGTTTTGAGTGTTCCATGTTGTAGAGAATTTTATTCTACCCAATTTTGACCTTTGAAAAGTTGGATTTGGACTTATTTTGACCAAGTTATGGACTTTTGAAGCTTTGGGTTCAAACCATGGAGTTCTTGCTGATTTGGAGAAGACAGTGAGCAGTGTGCGTAAGCTTTCTAGCTTGCGCCACTGAGCTGCGTACGCTCTTTAGCGCAGTGCAGTCTGACTCATACGCTGCCTTTTGGAGGCGTATGTCTTGCATACGCTGCCTTGAAGAGGAGTCGTATGGACCTCATACGCTGCCTTGAAGAGGAGTCGTGTGGACCTCATACGCTGCCTTGAAGAGGAGTCGTATGGAGTACATATACTGCCTTCTAGAGGAGTCGTATGGAGTACGTACGCTGCCTTGAAGAGGAGTCGTATGGACCTCATACGCTGCCTTGAGGAGGAGTCGTATGGAGTACATACGCTACCTTTTGGAGGCGTATGTCTTGCATACGCTGACTTGAGCGTAGCCTGACTTGAGCGCAGCCTGACTTGAGCGTAGCCTGACTTGAGCGTAGCCTGACTTGAGCGTAGCCTGACTTGAGCGCAGCCTGACTTGACCGTAGCCTGACTTGAGCGTAGCCTGACTTGAGCGTAGCTTGACTTGAGCGCAGTTTGACTCAAGCACAGTCTGACCTTGATCCCTGCGCGCTCTGATCCCTGCGCGCACTTGACCCCAGCGCGCTCTGACCTGGACTCCCCTATACCTTATATTTTTATATGTATATATATTATATTGCATATATATATGTAAATGTTTGTGTATGCTATATATCCTTACGCCTTTTGTCCTGAGCATGATATGAGCACTAATGTGACCCCGGTGAACAAAGTGTTCCTACCTGATACTTGTACCTGAATGTCCCAGTTCTCGTTCATGCTCGACAAATAACTCGTAACTCCACGTGGCATATTTGCAATGATGCATTACACTAAGGAGGGTAGAACATGTTGACATACTGATTGACATGGATCCTCTCTTGGGGTACTCGTACTTGGGTACAACTTTTAGGAGGATAATCATGCAGGCCACAGCATGTGAGTCCAAGATTTTACCTAGGATTAAACCAGGCAACTAAATATACTAGATGCATGGGGAGGGCAGAATTCCGAGATCGTGTTACACCAGCCGCCTTGAGATATTGTCTTGACGCGCCGGCTGGTCTCCACGGATACTGTGTCATCTGCAACGAGCGGACGACTGTATCCGATTAATTCCTGCTATATATTATATGTTTTGGCAAGGTGGCCTTACGAGGGACCTGTGCTTAATAATATCTGTCTACGCGAACTCCTGGGTTGGCTAGCCTTGCTGGAAAGATACAATCTGAGGATTTTGAAATAACATGACGCGAGGATAACCTCGGCCTACTAGAAACTCGTAGACTTGATTGGCCGTGAAAATGACTTGCTTGTATCCTATTACCTTCCGCGAATAACTGAGGGAAGCGGACTGTTATGATACGTGATCCAACCCATGTTCTTGTTTGATTGTTGGGTTGGTTATCGTACTATGACAGGCTGTGGACCGAAGTTATGAACAGAAGACTTATTCTGGTTGTGAAGTGTCACTTCTGTGAATGACTGAGGAACATGGTCTATCATGGTACATGATCCAACCCATGTTCTTGTTTGATTGTTGGGTTGGTTATTGTGCTACGATAGGCTATCGACCGAAGTTACGATCCGGAGATTTTATTGTTTCTACCTTTTAACTTATGTGAAAGTTATAGAGTACGACACGTCCCGACTCCATGCGGCACCTTTTGTCCTTGTTTGGTTGTAAGGGTGCCATATGGGTTCGAGGATGTTGCGCTACCCTATAATAGTAGCATAAGTATTACTATTATCAATCATTCTATTAACTGGGTTTTTAATCTGAACTCTTGTGCCCCTTTGGCGGTACTTGCTATTCGGGGCTGACCCCGCTGGTTTTGTTTGGCCAGATCTCGTAGCAGAGCCAGAGGACACGATCTTCCTCCCTGATATCCATGGTGCATACTAGAAGCATGGCGGTTCGGGGACTCGAGTGGGTTTCTTCTCCACCACTCCTGCTTATACTTTATGCGGCGTTTAGCTACCGGCACCTGTTAGCCGGATTACTTGATATTTTGTGCCAGTACAGAATTATAAATAAACAGACTGCAGCTGTGTATAATTTTGTACTCCTGACTCTCTGAGATCGCTAAATTATAAAGCTAGTCTCTCATGATCATTTTGATAAAGCGTCGGGGATGCCTTACTGCTTTATCTTTAATGTTCATTTAATTGCTGATGTGACTTGATTGATTGAGACATAGAACCCTGTGAAACCATAGGAGACTTGATTGTAGCATGTACTCCCTAGTCTCTCGACAGCCACGATCGTCGTATGACGTTACGTACCTCATATAGAGTAGTTGGCCTAGTCCGTCTCCGTATTTCGATACTGGGGCGTGACACCACGTGACTTGGATCATTCACGTACTTTCGAGTTAAGATACATAGAAAACATCGTGCACATCAGCCAGAGCAGGAGGTAGTGCAAGTCGATAAGCCACTGAGGCTACCTTTTCCAAAATCTCGAAGGGTCCAACGAATCTCGGGCTTAGCTTTCCTTTCATCCCAAATCGTATCACACCTCGCATGGGTGTGACCGTCAAGAATACATGATCACCTGTCGCGAATTCGAACGGTCGTCGATGTACGTCCGTATAACTCTTCTGTCGACTTTGAGCAACTCTAAGTCTTTCTCGAATTAAGCGAACCCTCTCATCGACGGCCTGTTCCACAAGTTCTGGTCCGAGCACTTGCCGTTCACCGACTTCATCCCAATATATCGGTGATCGACATTTCCCTCCATACAAGGCTTCGTACGGGGCCATCTAGATACTTGCCTGATAACTATTGTTATAGGCAAATTCTGCCAATGCGAGATGTGCATCCCAATTTGTCTTCGAGTCGAGCACGCACAATCTTAACATATCTTCAAGAATTTGATTTACTCTCTCTGTCTGACCATCAGTCTGCAGATGGTATGCCGTACCGAAGTTCAACTTTGTGCCCATTGCTGAGTACAGACTTATCCAAAATCATGACAAGAATCTCCCGTCTCTATCCGACACTATAGAAGCTGGCACCCCATGTAATCGGACAATTTTATTTATGTAGATCTGAGCCAACCGTTCTACTCCCCATGCAACTTTTATTGAAATAAAATATGCCGACTTAGTTAATCTATCCACGATAACCCAAATCGTATCATTTTCCTTCTGAGTTCTTGGCAAGCCGACTATAAAGTCCATACAGATATTATCCCACTTCCACAGTGGAATAGCCAAATTTTGTAGTTCTCCGTCTGGCCGTTGATGTTCGGCCTTCACACGCTGACAATCCAAGCATTATGACATGAATAGTGCCACATCCTTCTTCATGCCATGCCACCAAAATGTTGTGCACAGAACCTTATACATTTTCGTGCTTCCCGGATGCAAGGAATACTTCGCGAAATAAGCCTCGGTCAGAATTTCCTTCCTGATATCCTCATCCTTAGGGACGCATAAGCTCTCCTTGCCACAAATAGTGTCATCTTCAACGGTAAAGTCCGACGCCTTTCCTGCTAGAATCAACTCGCGTATCTTCTGCAGAAACGGATCATCCTTCTGAGCAATCTTAATCCTTCCCTGGAGACTCGGCTTAAAGTTGTAACTGAGCCAAATGCACATTCTGCGGACGGATCCTGAACTCGATGCCCATCTCTTCAAGATCTCGTGGTACCTCTTTTGCTATTGTTAGGGACCCAACAAATTTTTGACTCAAGGTATCAGCTACCACGTTTTCTTTACCCGGCGTGTAAGAAATTGTCAAGTCATAATCTTTGATCAATTCTAACCAACGTCGCTGCCTCAAATTCAATTCCTTCTGCGTGAATATGTACTTCAGGCTTTTGTGATCCGTGAAGATCTCGCAGGATACACCATAGAGATAGTGTCGCCACAATTTCAACGCGAACACAATCGCCGCCAGTTCTAAGTCATGAGTTAGGTAATTCTTCTCATGCTGCTTGAACTGTCTCGACGCATAAGATATAGTCTTCCCACGTTGCATGAGAACACATCCCAAACCAAGTCCCGATGCGTCACTGTAGATCTGAAATCCCTCAGAGCCCTCTGGAAGTGCTAAAATTGAGCCGTAATGAGCCGCTGCTTGAGTTCTTGAAAACTATTCTCGTAGTCGTCGGTCCACTTAAATACGACTCCCTTCTGAGTGAGGCGAGTCAAAGGCGAAGCGATTCTTGAAAAGTCTTTCACAAACCTACGGTAGTATTCGGCTAAACCAAGAAAACTTCGTATCTCACTAGCTGATGCAGGCTGCTTCCAGTCTACAACTGCCTCAATCTTCTTTGGGTCAACGGCAACACCTTCTGCCGAAACAACATATCCTAGGAACGATACGCTGTTCATCCAAAATTCGCACTTGCTTAGTTTTGCATACAGCTGATTGTCCCGCAGTGTCTGAAGTACTTCTCTCAAGTGCTTGACATGAGTCTCCCTGTCCTTTGAGTATATCAAGATGTCATCGATGAATGCAACAACAAACTTGTCTAAGAACGATCGAAACTCCCTATTCATTAGATCCATAAAGGCTGCTGGAGAATTAGTCAAGCCGAATGGCATGACCAAGAACTCATAGTGTCCATATCTCGTACGGAATGCTGACTTAGGGACATCCTCGGGTCTGATCTTCAATTGATGGTATTCTGAACGAAGATCGATTTTAGAAAACACGGTCGCCCCTTGTAGCTGATCGAATAGATCATCTATCCTTGGTAAGGGGTACTTGTTACGGATGGTTGCTTTATTCAGTTCTCTCTAATCGATGTACAACCGCATCGTCCCATCCTTCTTCTTTACGAACAGCACTGGAGCTCCCCATGGAGATACACTTGGGCAAATATATCCCCGGTCTAGTAATTATTGTAGCTGTACCTTTAGTTCCTTCAATTCTGTCGGAGCCATCCTGTACGGCGCCTTTGATATCGGGTGAGTATCCGAGAATGTATCAATTATGAATTCAATTTCTCTATCTGACGGTATTCCAGGTATCTCGTCCGAAAACACATCGGGGAACTCTGCCATAATTTCTGTCTGATTCGAGCCTACACTCTTCATCCGAGTGTCTTGAACAGAAGCAAGAAATCTCTCACACCCTGAGTACAGCATGTGCCTTGCTGTAACTGCCGATATCACCATGGGTCCTTGGAACGCTGAGCCGTACGAGTAAGAGAACTCCGTTTCTCCGGGCAAGCGAAACACAACTCTCTTATCCGTACAGTCGATTGTTGCATGACAGGCGCTGAGCCAGTCTATTCCCAAAATGATATCGTACTCTTTGATGTCGAGTACAATTGCGTCAAGAGATAAAGTCTTGCCTCCAATTTTAATGTAGCCGTCCCTGCAAATCAAAGTTGCAGGCACATCTACTCCCGAAGGAGTGCTAACACACAAAGCTGTCTTTAGTTGAGTCATACAAAATTTATTTTCCGTTGCAAAATCAGACGAGATAAAGCAATGAGTAGCACCAGAATCAAAAAGTACTCTTGCAATTATGCCTTTGTACAGCAACGTACCTGTTATTATATTCTCTGCGGTCTGGGCCTCTGCTTGAGTCAAGGCATAAACCCTTGCTTGCCCACCTTGTTGTTGATTCGGTGCATTCCCAGTTGGAGCTGGTAAGGCTGGTGGCACTTGACCACGATTCTGATTGTTATACTGGCCCCGGTTCTGATTGTTGTTATGCCCACGATAATGATTATTGTTATTTCCACGAGGAGGATACTGATTTCCTCCCCTACCCTTGCATTCCCATGCTTTGTGATTTACATCCCCACATTTGAAACACCCAACACGGCAACCTTCACCCCGGTGTCCCACCCGGTGACATTTATTACAACGAGGCAACTGTTGTTGATGTCCTCTGTTGTCACCTGCATTATGACGCTTAGGTACGTCATTTCTTCCCGCAGACCAAGGTCATTTCTGATTATTGTTGCCTTGGTTGCCCTTAGGGATGAGCAAATATCGACCGATACCAAAAAACTGACCGAATACCGATTAAAAATATTCCGAAAAACCGAACCGAAATTATGTACCGATACCGAATTGCCGAACCGACTAAATTACGGCATAATGGTAATAGTAACGGTTTGAGTGTAATACCATACCGAAAATACCGAACCGAACCGATTCACACACACACACACACACATATATATATATATATATATATATATATATATATATATATATATATATATATATATATATATATATATATATATATATATATATATATATAATTATTATTTTTACACATATATATACACACACACATTTTTTAATATTGTTCATGATTAATTTTACACTACTCATTTTTATTTTTATCTTTGTTTTGGTTGGTTTTCTATAACTTGGAATAGATTTTAGTGGACTTGAATTTACGTTAAGAATGCTAAGAATTGATTTTTTGATCTTTTGAGCTTATGTTTTTGTGTTCTCATAGAATTTTGAAGTGAATTTTGGTTATTTAAACTTATACTAAAGATTAAACTTAGTGACCGCGTTTGATATTTTAAGCTTATTTTTAGGTGTTTGCGACTTGTTACATATTGTTCTAATAATTTTGATTAATTGTTTGGTTGGTAGAGGCTTGGCTTGTAAAACCTCCTAAATTTCTACTACAATTTTTTTATTTTTTATTTTATTTTTTTGTACTTCGTATTTATATGTCGCATACGAATTCACATTGTTGTAGTGTACGAGAATTGCATTTCGTAATTGCTCGTCAAATGCGAATATGTGCGAGGTACATATTTTGTAAAACATTTTATTAGAGATTTTATATATAAAGAAGAATTTAATTTCAAAGTAATATGTGATAAATATTTTACTTTGTATAAAAGAGTTATTTTGTTCGTTGTTTAAAAATAAGTGGAGATTTGGAAATTGTGGTTTATATGAAATGTTTTCAAATGTTTTGCGAAATGTGAAATTTGCTTATTAATATATTTTGTTATTTATAAAAGCTAGTTCATGAATTAATATTTAAGTATTTATCGTGATTTTCGAAATTAATTATTACTATATTTATTTAATTATGAAAATAATATTTGGAATTTTGTTAATTTTAATATTTGATTAAATATGGTAATTTAAATTGGAAAAGATTTTGTTGACTTTGTTTAAAAATATTTTAAATTAAGTATAGAATTTATTTAGATTGGATTTGATTTGAATTGAATTATTTTTAAATTAATTTGAATTAATAGATGATTACCTAATTGGGATTTAAATCCCCCCAATCCCTATCCAACTGGAAATTCCTACCTCCTATAAAAAGAGAGGTACTCCTCCAGAAATTTTCCATCACACCCAATGCTTCGTGCATCGTGTCCGTGTCGTCTTTCGGTTCCACTACAGTTATATTTGTACAAATATACGTTTCCTTGTGTCCGACAGTCCCGGACATCCACCCAAACACAATCAAACCCTAAATCTACGACTACGACCTCGGCCTCGCCTTTGCCAACACCATTGCCGCCATTGCCACCCTTCGATCGGCTCCCAGCCCCGTCTCTATTGTCGGCCCCAACTAGCACCAACACCCAGCCCGTCTCCTCCCTGACCTCCCTCGACGTACTCCTCCGACAATCGCTGCCACTATCACCTCCTCCTTCTCCCTGTTCCGACACCCGTCATCACCCTTCTCGGCACCCAACTCCACCACCGCCGACCCTGTCACCCCCGGATCCCCTGTCGACAACAAACCACCACCATCTTCATCACCGTCGCCATTCCCTAAACCCCCAAACCAGCACCACCACTCCCAAATAACCACACCCACAAGAAAAGAAGAGTGGGGGACTCTAACCTGACATCCGCCGCCGCTCGAGACCACAGCGCCGTCCGCCGCTCTGTCACCTCCCGAGCGGCGTCTCCTCCCACCAGAGCCCGCGCCACCACCTATGCCGCCTCAGCCCGCCTGAGAACCGCCGACCCAACCCGCCTGAGAACCGCCTCCACCAGAGACCGCCGCTAGTTGCCCCACTCCAGCCGTCCGCCTCTTCGCCGAGACTTCCCCGGCCGCCTATTCCTCCGCGGCGCCCCTCTGTCGCGGCCAGCGCCGCACACAGGAGCAGCTCCGTCGAAACCCTAGGGTGAGCCGCCCCTTTTCGTGGACCGCGCGCCGTCCAGATCGCACCTCCTCGAGCGCCGACCGCCGACTCTCCCCTCCGCCGGCCGCCCGACCGCCGGAGTTCCTCGGTAATCCCCCTCTCCGGCTTCTTCCTCTCTCTCTCTCTCACTTTGAAGTAATTGGGAACAGTACCGAATAAGAGTTCTTAAGTGTATTGTTATTATATATTATAGAATTGGGTTATTTATTAATCAAATGTTATATAATTAAGGTTATAATAATTATTAGTAGTAATAATAACACAGTATTATTATTAAACATTATTCTTGTATATTCATTTGTTATTTAATATTGCTATATTTATATTAATATTTTATATTAATATTTTATAAACGGTATTAGTAACAAAAATATATGGTTTGGGATTGGGCCCAACACTGATTTTTAAATTAGATTTTGGCCAGCAATATTAATTAGTTTTCATAAAAAGTATATTATAAAATTTATATATATTCCTAAAATGCTTATTAATTTAATTTAAATACAGATATTTCTTGACTCTAATTATTTGTATAATTTTTTTATAGAATATTGTTTTAAACTATTATAATTAAATTTTTATGATTTCAAAATATTTATTTTAAATAAATATTTTGATTGGTAAAATCATAGTTCCCCTGTTATAGATATTTTCTCAAAATTATAAGTTTTGATCTAAAAAGATTTTTACATGCTAGAGAAAATGTACTTTGCTAATTATATATACTTATATAAAGTATTTTCAAGTATTTACATGAAAGTATCTTCAAAAAAAAAATTAGTATAGGTATCTCTATCTCCAATCCATACTAAAAACCCATTGTTACTAGATTTTCGTGAACTGGACTTCCACCCCGACTAAAGCTAGTGCATACGACAGGACTTGTCTGATCATCGCACCACGCCAGGCCCACTACCAGGCAAGACACCTTGCTTTTACTGTTTAAATTTCTTGCTCGATATCATGCATATTTTTTCTTATTTTTAGCAAATATTGTTCTTTCAAAACTATATGTAGATGCAAATTATTATACTTTATGCTATTGGCTTAGAGTAAAGGGACTACCATATGTTTAGAGCATCTCATAAACTGTCACGATGTGCCACGGGTTGTGTGTGAGTTGTGAGTCGCATATAGTTTCGGACTTGCGTACCGACCGTATATTGGTGCGTACAGGCCGTGCGTTAGGATATAACTGCCAATAGATTATGTAGAAGACTTGGCAGTTATTAAGGATTAAACAGTGTCGTGGAGTCGACACGTGTATAGTATCATGGGGAGGGGGGAGACAGTTATTAGCGTAGGGGCTACATGTTCAGTACACACATAGATTTGGGCCGATAGTGTCTCGTATGAGCGCTACTTACTGCCCCGGGGCCGATAGTTCTCGTATGAGAGCTACTTTCTGCCCATGGTCGATAGTGTCTCTTATGAGCGCTACCTACTACCACTCTCTCTCCATCTATGCTTAACACCTAAGCTCCTGCATAGAACGTTGTCTTCTCAAAGTGCATATCACATAGAATAGTTAGGAACCTTTACGCATGTATATTTTCTATTGAGCTCTTACTATTCAGTTTATTGGCATGATATTATGTGTCTTGTTACGTCCCTCTGAGGACCTGGTGATCTCTCTAGGTGCGTGTTTTTGTGATTTCTTGCAGGTGTTCTAGCTAAGTCCATTCCTTCCTTCGTGATGACTGCTTTTGGACTCGTCATTGCTTCGCTCGAACAATCACTTTCTTTGTATATTTCTTCCCTATTTAAATTAGTTGGTAGTGGATTTGTCTCCGCCCAACGATTGTATTATAAAAATTTATGTTAATTTTATACTATTATTATTTTCATTATGGACGGGGTTTAGTTTGTCTGGGATTACTATATTATACAGCTTATGCATACATACGAGTCTTCATATATTGGAGTAGACTTCGTATGTATGCAGCTGGCATGATACGTATCTAGTCCCAAGCATTTTGGGACTGGGGCGTGACATGTTTTTGTGGTGGCCCATGCAGATCTAGTTTGCCGTTTCGGTTACATGACTGTACCGAACGGGCCTGCAATATAGGATTAGAATCTAGGAATCTCATCCACATACTTGATCACCTTCCTTGACCATCCTTGATTTCCATATTCTGACTCCCGTGGCTTCCCTTGATTTTAGCATCTTGCTTGAACTCTTTCTACCAACACCCTATCATCTCGTGCTTAAACATGGTTAGAAAGATGACTACACTACTATATACTTATTGGTCAACCCTATGGCTAGAAGGATTATATTGACAAATAATATCCATTGAGGTTATATTTGAGCATAGAGGCATTTATTTTTCCTTGAGATATGATCTTAAGGATTAGTTAATTCCAAGTTAGGTAGTAGCATATTACCGCCTTCAAAGGATAGTTAGAATTTTATTTTGTTATTACAAGGTGGTATACATAGGAGGATAGCTAGATCGAGAAAACAAATTTTTGATTTACGAATTTTTTGAAATGGTGAAATAGTTATGATTTATTATGGATATAAAATCGATTGAGAAATAACTTAAGTTTTTATATTGTGACGCATGATTTACTGTTAACTTTAAAAGTTTGGATTGTAAAATTATAAAATTTATCTCGAGATTATTTAAGGAGTTTTAATTATGATTTTTAGACAACTAGAGAAGACGCAAGTTTAGTTTGAGAGAGCTTGAGGTTTAAAATTTAGTCGTACGATTTATAAGTTTATTTAATTTTGAGTTAAAGAAATGATGGTAAAATTTTTGTTTAAATATTTGGAGGATATGAAAGCAACTTTAAAGAAAAAAATTCAAATTTTAAATGGTGTCATATGATCTATGATTTAAAAAGTTAATTAGATTTCAAGTTTAAAGACTTGATTATGGATATTTAAATTTTGGGGAAAAAAAAGATTTAATTTGAGTTACATGATTTGCGAAACGGGCTAAGAGTCAATCTCGAGGAACATTTGAGAATTGGAAAATTTTAAAAAGTGATGGCTTATTATGAAAATTTAGTTGTGCCGTATTAGATATGATGAAGGATTTTTTGGAATTTATTTAAAGGAAATTAAACTTTAAGTTATAATTAAATACTTGATGGAGTATCTTGAGATTTTATTTCAAAACTGTTGAGGAACTTGAAATTTGAAATTTGATCATATATTGGTAGAGAACCAAGAAGCAAGCAAGTCACCCTAATGGGATACAAGTATTCCTCATTAATTGCCATGATAGTTGTATGTACTCGAGTGTAGTTAAGTCATCTGCCAAACTATGTGAAGATATCTCAATCTTGACTCACTCGACATTCCCTCAAACCTAGAATTTATCGTGACTTTCTCATACTCTACCTAAGTGGCTATCATATCTTTAGAAACTGTATTTCTAACTTATTTTACCTTGATTTACTCGAATCTGAATTATCATTATTTCATGCCTTAGCTTGGTCATTTATTTTTGTGCATTGATCATTATCTCATGAACTCCCACTTTCTATTTTAAATTCTTTTGTGTCCTTTACCGTGACATGGGGATTTGGAGCACAACACTAGACTTTTCCATTCAACAAATTCCATATGTAAGACCTAGGCAAGCCCACCTTCATGTAGGTATACCACGTGCCACTAAAACACTTCTCCTTGTATTCTACTTTCATGATATGACTTTGGGTCATAAGAGACTAAACTGTAACATTTACCATGATACCAATATATTTATCGACCATGAACCACGACTCAATTCCTTCAAATCGATATATGATTGTGAGCTGCTTAATTCCTTATTATGCAGCAAACTTTGTGTGTTAACTTGATTGCTTAACCTTGCCATTTATTTTCATGCCTTATCTTGATTTACTTACGCATAACACCCTTCTACTTCCCATGCAATATTAATAACCCTTACTTTTCTTCCTTCCGATTAAATTTCTTCACCCATATTTCACTATGATTCCTCCGTAGTGTAGGCAACCTTGTTCCTTGTATGATTATTTGTTCGAAGAATAGAAATTGGTCATGACGTTCTTCAGTTATGCCTGTCCAGATTAAAAAAAAATCCATAAAGGAGATTAATGGATAGATTATATCGAGAAATGTCACGACCCGCACTCCACTGTGAGGGTACGAGAACGTAACAACGCCCAGCCTACGCCGCAGTGTCGGCGGTAGAACGTTGTCCTAGGTCACAACATCTAACAATATAAGGTGATGCACAGTTATACTCCCCGAATGGGGGTGACATAACAGAATACAATCTCAATCACAACTAAGGCAGAAAGATAAGATAGAAGGATAGATAGATACTGCTGAAATGAAGGAATCCACATGAGTACAAACAAAGAGTCTAAGTGTCTACTGACATAACAAATCCACAAATCCAAATCATCTCAGAATCTCAATATACAACTCAAACTCAAATGACAAAAAAATAATATAAGCCTAGACTACGGAGCCTCAGTCTCTACAGCTAGTGGATCCGGCTGGAAGTCCGGGTCACAAGTGTCATCTACAGCTGTCCCATAATAGGTGTCTACGCAGGCCTCATCCTCATCCTCATCCTCTGTAAAATTTTCAACAGGTCCAGTCAGGACAGGAGCGAGCACAATACATCTCACGCAGATCATAACAGGTTAGAAAATATAACGTACAATAGAGTAAGATACATAAAACGCTGAAAGAAGATGTATATGAAAAACAGAAGGATATGATAATAGGAAATATCTATATATGATAAGTAAGAACTGTAAGCAATATGTGATTTAGAGTACAATATGGTTATATAAACGGGTTAGGTTATACAATAAAATGGGACTCCTTTGTACGTGGGTGTACAATGGACATATACAATTTCTTATACAATAGGATTGATCACATAACCATTTCTACTCCCCCTCCCCAATCAATACACAAGGATCCAATTCAGTTACGTTACCTTGTACAATGGCTTGTACAATAGAGCTCAATGTGATAATGAGAGTACAATATGCACAATGAGTGTACAATGATAAGGGTATTCAATAAATATAATATGTTAGTGAAACACACATCACAATATGTATTTAGTGAACACAAGGAGATAACATCGCAAAAGAAGATCCATATAGTACCAATCCGTGTTACCAATGTGTCAGCATCAAGTAAATTAATCTATGGCAAGAATAGACGTTCTAGCAAGTATGAAACGGTCAGAGAATGTACTCGCCTGTATCCTGAGTATCTGAAGAATATCTACTGTCCGAGGAGTGGTGTCTGTCTCCTATAGAATAGCACAAGTCACAATATGTCTAAAATGATAATAAGATACAATTCAATGCATTCTATATGAATCTAGGTCAATCTAGACTAAAGTCAACGCTTGGTCAACTCTAGCAACCCTAAAAGTCAAACTAGGTCAAACCTAAGTCAAACAAGTCTCACTAAACCTAACTAGCCTATTCTAGCAAGCACACACCATTTCTAGGCTATACTAGTCAACTAGACACTTAACTGGCATTCAAGCCATACCCATAGGCAATGAGCCATAGGTATACACCATACACATGGGAAATGTTATATTTGTATTACATTACACATAACCCAATGGTTATTACACCCACATTTCACATATATATAAATATACATATACATAGAGTAGCTATATAGGCAAGTGCCATATCTATTTCACATCACCCAATCACATGCACATATCACATTAGGCTATACATATATCACACTCTCTTTACATATTCACATTATAAAGGCAAATGTGTGTGTGTGTGTTAGTGGTAGGAATGTGTGTGTAGGCATGTGTGTGTGAGTGTGTGAACATGAGTGCTTGTGTGTGTGTAGTCATGTGTCACATAGGTGTAACAGTGATAGTGTCATGTGTGTGTGTTAATGAGGAACATGTGTATGTGGCTGTACAGTGAGGAAAATATCAGAAAATAGTGTGTGTTAGAGTGTGAGAGAAATGTGAGGAAATCAGTTGTGAGTGTTCGATAATCATTCTCAGGTTTTTGTCAAATCATCATAATCAAGTCAACATATTAATCCATATCCCATTTCAGTTCAGGTATAAAATCTGATTTCAGTTGATGCACAACAGTGATTACATTATTGATTCCTATCCATTCTCAGGTATTAAGAAACGAAATCGATCTCAAGAATAACTCCAACACATTTATTCATTATTAATCTAAACTTCAATCAGTTAAAGGAAATGAAATCAATACTTAGATTATAGGGAAAGGAAACTAATTTAGTTTGAAAATGGGGAAAGGAAACCAATTTAGGAACCAGTGAGCTAACACTGGTGTGTGGTTGCAGCAAACATTTGTGTGTGCATTCAGTCATCCATGAAGCTAACCAACAGGGAACATAAGTAGGAACTCAGAATTTCAGTATGATAATCAAGTGTTCTCAGGTTTTTGTAAAATGACAGTTTCATGAATTCATCCCAAAAACTAACTTCGAAAATTCCTATTGGTTAACATCGAACCAATCGACAATGTGAACCCAGCCACAACATTAACTCTGAAAATATTTAAACTTATATAACATTCAAAATCAAACAGTTAAAACTCATGAATGTGTTTAATCCCAGAAAAATAAAATCTAAATGACAGTTTGCTTACTATTTCATACCCAATTTCGAAATCCCAAACCTCAACCACAACTCTTAAACCAACATTTTAACAAACTAACACGTGTCAACCTTAATCAGTGAACTAATAAGATGCTCAGGAATCAACATGGCAATATAAGCATCGATATTTAGTCTAAAAATAGGAATTAAATCTCAGTTATTAGTTTTCATGAGAATTACCAAATGACAGTTTATATTAACTTAACAGTTAACTCAAATGTCCCAAAACACATCTCAAAACTTGCAGTTAAACCCCCACATGAACCCTGATGCATTCCCATATATATCTCAGCATGTAAACTCAACCAAAACATGTAATTTAATCATTAAATATTAATAAATCATTCAGAAAACAGAGCCATTACACTGATACTGGGTTCAGTATCGGAAAGGGGAAAAATACAAATTTGAATATCAAACATTGTAAAAAACCCAAAGTGATGGTTGGTAATTAGTAATATATATGTGAGGCTACTATAGAGTGTATTCGTGTCCAGGAATTGGACACGAATCGTGTCCAAACAACACGTGTTCACAGACACTAACAGTGCACGAACAATCGTCGTGCATGCGTGCACGCGCGTGTAACACGCGACACACGACACGACACGTGCTCATGTCCAGAGGTTCACCTAGGTTAGCCCTAGGTCTGACACACCCTGCACTGGGTCCACGAGTCTCACAGACACGACACGACACGTGTGTCAGTCGTCCTGTGCACACGTACAGCAGCCCGCGCGCGACAGCGCCCGGCCAATACAACCTTAATTTCTCCGTGCACAGACCACGAGGCATTTCCAAATTTTGGGAGCTTGGTGGCAGACATTGCCCCAAGATTCCCCCAAAATTTTAGGACACGACGTGTCCTGTGTCCAGAGAAATGGACCCCGTGATGCAGGACACGGCCTACGGGCTCGTGCTGCGTGTCCATGCGTCAAAACAGGACACAAAACACTAGGACACCTTCACAAAAATTAATAGTCTCACCTAGATCTACAAATCCATGCAATCACTTTTCAAAAATACGAAAATAAATTCCTATGTGGCATTTCTACAAATACCTATTCTATCAATACGATACGTGTCCGATACGGACACGAAATAAATCCACTCTGATACGAAATCAAGTCCTACAGCAGGGGACACCTAGGGCTTCCTAAATATGCAATTAGATCTAAAAATTACTGAGTTTAGGGTTCAATTACCTATTGGTGGAATTCCCAAGAAATAGCTCTCTTCTAGATCCACCTCCTTGCTAGCAACCTTCACCAAATTAATCCAAAGCTGGAACAAAACTCCATGAACAGCAAGAACACTAGAATTAGGATCTAATGCAATTTGTTTGGATTAAAAAGGAATTAGAATGGATTTTCTAGGATTTTAGAAAGTTTAGAACTAACCTTTCTTTTCAACTTTGCAACTCTTTCTAAAGGGAGGCTAACCTAATGGAAGAGGCATTATATAGGGGTGGGATTCCCTATGTTGGCTGGCCATAGTGGGTTAGGGTTAGGGTTTAGTTGGGTTTGATGGGCCATGGGCTTCTTGGCTAGTTTCAAGTCTCTCTACCAAAAGGCCCCTTTGCTATATCAATTTCTCTCCAACTAAAACCTCTAATTAGATAACTAAGAGAATATTCTAGTCATGACTAAAATCACCAAGTCCAACTTAGCTTATTGGTTAAGTCTAACTTCTAGGTTAGGCCCAATCTAGACCTAAGACTAACATAGCACATAACAATATTTAATTAATATTAAATTCACACAAATTCCCATAAATCATAATAAATTCAAATAAATCCTAAAATGACCAAAATATCCCTTAGGCTAAAATGATAATTGAAACACCCTAATCACATGGCTAGGCTCTAGGGCAGACAGTCTCTACGGTTTCACTAGCAAACACTAAAATCACAAATCATGATATTTAAATAGTTTTAAAATGACTAAAAATCACCAAAAATCATATTATTAATTAAATGTCAAAATTAAATAAATTAAACACAAAATTTCAAAATTATCCTCATTTTAGAAACTGGGTATTACAAGAAATATGTAGATTGGTCATAAATTGAAATACATGGTCAACCCTACTAGATAAATGGAGGGATGTAATGCGGAGCAAAGGTAAATAGACACCAAGGTTGGCAATAATTAGTTAGTCAAACCTTGAGTGCGAATACTTTTAATTTTGTTTAAGAAATCCGTTCAAGGATGATTATTGATATGAATGGAAGATGAGTCATTTTGCCATCATAAATTAAGATTTTTTTTAAAGACACTAATAAATAAAGGATTGAAAAAAAAATAACATTTTGTGATAAAAGATTGTGTTAGGAAGATACGATCAAAGGAGAGTAGGCACCTCGATTGACAAATTGATTCTTCATTATTGAAATTTTTTTGAGATGATAAATAGGATGTTTAATATTATTATATTTCAAGGTCACTTCAAGGTGATTTGTAAATTCTGATACTATGAGGATAAAATTTCTTTTTATGATAGTTATGAATATGAATTGATGAAATAAATCGAAGATGTATTGGAATTCAATTTCAAAAGAGATTATGGAAGATGAATTTAGTTGGAAAAAAAATTTTGGAAGGAGAGGATTAGATATTTATTGAATTGAAATTTTATCATGAGATAATGGATTCAATTATTATTTTTTGAATTTAAATTCTGCGGGTTTTTCTTTTGAGTAGATCTCAAATATAGAAAAAAAAAGAAACATGTACAAGGAAATTTTTATGGAATATGAATTCAAAGGGTAATTGATTAAGAGTGGAGTATCGAAAGACACTGATGATTTTTGATAAATCACAAACTTAAAAGATCGTGACGACATGAATGTGGGTTTCGAAGGATGGAGATATTTATAGGTCGAGGAAGTTATTACCAATTTTAGATTACACATTATATGATATTTGATGGTGGTGTGATTTGGATACTGATGGGTTATCATATGATCATCTTCAAAACTAAATCTAAATTCTATTTGTCTAGTTATCTAAATAGCCGTTATTCAAATTGCTTGATTTTGGTTTTCGTTTTCAAATCATTGCTTAAATTTTGATCCATAAACTCCTCAACCCTACCAATCCTAACTATTCCTAAATTTCGAGGACGAAATTCTTTTAAGTTGGGTAGGATGTAAAACACCCTAAATTCCTACTACGATTATTTTATTTTATTTTATTTTATTGTACTTCGTATTTCTACGTCACATACGAATTCACATTGTTGTAGCGTGCGAGAATTGTGTTTCGTAATTGCTCGTCAAATGCGAATATGTGCGAGGTACATATTTTTGTAAAACATTTTATTAGAGATTTTATATATATAAAAGAATTTAATTTCAAAGTAATATGTGATAAATATTTTATTTTTTATAAAAGAGTTATTTTGTTCGTTGTTTAAAAATAAGTGGAGATTTGGAAATTGTGGTTTATATGAAATGTTTCTAAATGTTTTACGAAATGTAAAATTTGCTTATTAATATATTTTGTTATTTATAAAAGCTAGTTCATGAATTAATATTTAAGTATTTATCATGATTTTCGAAATTAATTATTACTATATTTATTTAATTATGAAAATAATATTTGGAATTTTGTTAATTTTAATATTTGATTAAATATGGTAATTTAAATTGGAAATAATTCTGTTGACTTTATTTAAAAATATTTTAAATTAAGTATAGAATTTATTTAGATTGGATTTGATTTGATTTGAATTATTTTTAAATCAATTTGAATTAATAGATGATTACCTAATTGGGATTTAAATCCCTCTAATTCCTATCCAACTGGAAATTTCCACCTCCTATAAAAGGAGACGTACTCCTCCAGAAATTTTCCATCACACCCAATGCTTCGTGCATCGTGTTCGTGTCGTATTCCGGTTCCACTACAGTTATATTTGTACAAATACATGGTTTTCCTGTGTCCGACAGTCCCGAACATCCACCCAAACACAATCAAATCCTAAATCTACGACTACGACCTCGGCCTCGCCTCTGCCAACTCCATTGCCGCCATTGCCACCCCTTCTTCGATCGACTTCCAGTCCCGCCTCCATTGTTGGCCCCAACTAGCACCAACACCCAGCCCGTCTCCTCCCCGACCTCCCTCGACGAACTCCTCCCGCAATCGCTGCCACTATCACCTCCTCCTCCTTCCTGTTTCGACACCCGTCATCACCCTTCCCGGCACCCAACTCCATCACCGCCGACCCTGTCACCCCTGGATTTCCTGTCGACAACAGACCACCACCATCTTCATCACCGTCGCCATTCCCTAAACCCCCAAACCAGTACCACCACTCCCAAATAACCACACCCACAAGAAAAGAAGAGGGGAGGACTCTAACCTGACATCCGCCGCCGCTCGAGACCACAGCGCCGTCCGCCGATCTGTCTCCTCCCGAGCGGCGTCTCCTCCCACCAGAGCCCGCGCCACCACCGGCGCCGCCTCAGCCCGCCTGAGAACCGCCGACCCAACACGCCTGAGAACCGCCTCCACCTGAGACCACTGCCAGTTGTCCCACTCCAGCCGCCCGCCTCTTCACCGAGACTTCCCCGGCCGCCTCTTCCTCCGCGGCGCCCCTCCGCCGCGGCCAGCGCCGCACACAGGAGCAGCTCCGTCGAAACCCTAGGGTGAGCCACCCCTTCCCGTGGACCGCGCGCCGCCCAGATCGCACCTCCTCGAGCGCCAACCGCCGACTCTCCCCTCCGCCTGCCGCCCGACCGCCGGAGTTCCTCGGTAATCCCCCTCTCCGGCTTCTTTCTCTCTCTCTCTTACTTTGAAGTAATTGGGAATAGTACCGAATAAGAGTTCTTAAGTGTATTGTTATTATATATTATAGAATTGGGTTATTTATTAATCAAATGTTATATAATTAAGGTTATAATAATTATTAGTAGTAATAATAACACAGTATTATTATTAAACATTATTCTTGTATATTCATTTGCTATTAAATATTGCTATATTTATATTAATATTTTCTAAACGGTATTAGTAACAAAAATATATGGTTTGGGATTGGGCCCAACACTGATTTTTAAATTAGATTTTGGCCAGCAATATTAATTAGTTTTCATAACAAATATATTATAAAATTTATATATATTCCTAAAATGCTTATTAATTTAATTTAAATACAGATATTTCTCGACTCTAATTATTTGTATAAATTTTTTTATAGAATATTGTTTTAAACTATTATAATTAAATTTTTATGATTTTAAAATATTTATTTAAAAAATATTTTGATTGGTAAAATCGTAGTTCCCCTGTTATAGATGTTTTCTCAAAATTATAAGTTTTGATCTAAAATGATTTTTACATGCTAGAGAAAATGTACTTTGCTAATTATATATACTTATATAAAGTATTTTCAAGTATTTACATGAAAGTATCTTCAAAAAAAAAAAATTAGTATAGGTATCTCTATCTCCAATCCATACTAAAAACCCATTGTTACTAGATTTTCGTGAACTGGACTTCCACCCCGACTTCAGCTAGTGCATACGACAGGACTTGTCTGATCATCGCACCACGCCAGGCCCACTACCAGACAAGACACCTTGCCTTTACTGTTTAAATTTCTTATTCAATATCATGCATACTTTTTCTTATTTTTAGCAAATATTGTTCTTTCAAAACTATATGTAGATTCAAATTATTTTACTTTATGCTATTGGTTTAGAGTTAAGGGACTACCATATGTTTAGAGCATCTCATAAACTGTCAAGATGTGTCACGGGTTGTGTGTGAGTTGTGAGTCGCATATAGTTTCGGACTTGCGTACCGACCGTACATCGGTGCGTACAGGCCGTGCGTTAGGATATAACTGCCAATAGATTATGTAGATGACTTGGCAGTTATTAAGGATTAAACAGTTTCGTGGAGTCGACACGTGTATAGTATCATGGGGAGGGGGGAGACAGTTATTAGCGTAGGGGCTACATGTTCAGTACACACATAGATTTGGGCCGATAGTGTCTCGTATGAGTGCTACTTACTGCCCCGGGGCCGATAGTTCTCGTATGAGACCTACTTTCTGCCCATGGTCGATAGTGTCTCTTATGAGCGCTACCTACTACCACTCTCTCTCCATCTATGCTGAACACCTAAGCTCCTGCATAGAACGTTGTCTTCTCAAAGTGCATATCACATTGAATGGTTAGGAACCTTTACGCATGTATATTTTCTATTGAGCTCTTACTATTCAGTTTATTGGCATGATATTATGTGTCTTGTTACGTCCCTCTGAGGACCTGGTGATCTCTCCAGGTGCGTGTTTTCGTGATTTCTTGCAGGTGTTCTAGCTAAGGCCATTCCTTCCTTCGTGATGACTGCTTTTGGACTCGTCATTGCTTCGCTCGAACAATCACTTTCTTTGTATATTTTTTCCCTATTTAAATTAGTTGGTAGTGGATTTGTCTCCGCCCAATGATTTTACTATAAAAAATCATGTTGATTTTATACTATTATTCTTTTCGTCGTGGATGGGGTTTAGTTTGTCTGGGATTACTACATTATACAGCTTATGTATACATACGAGTCTTTATATATTGGAGTAGACTTCGTATGTATGCAGCTGGCATGATACGTATCTAGTCCCAAGTATTTTGGGACTAGGGCGTGACAGGCTTGGCTTTAAAATTAATGCTTCCAAAAAAAATAAAAATATATATTATAGGTTAAAAGGTTTTACAATATTAAGTGTGTTAATTGATCAAATATTAATTGGTAAAATATCGATACCGAACAAAAACCGACCGATTACCGATTTAACTGAAACCGAAAAAATCGATTCTAAATGGTACGATATTGGTATTGATTTTTCAAATACCGATTTTAAAAAATATTGAAAAAATTGATCAAATACCGACCGATTATACCGACGCTCACCCCTAGTTGCCATGCATTGTCCCACGACTAGCTGGTGGATGGAATCTCTCAATCTTTAGAGCAGTTTCGTACGCCTCTCTGTATGACGTACACTTCCGACTTAGCACATCGCGCTGCAGGCCCTCATTCAAGCCTTGCACGAATCTTCCTCGCTTCGCGTCATCATTTGGGACCATGTATCCAGCGAAGGCAACTCTCTTCAGAAATTCTATTTCGTAGTCATTCACTGACATACTGCCCTGTCGGAGTTCTATGAACTCATTCTCTTTCTGTTGACGGATAGAACTCATTCTCTTTCTGTTGACGGACAGCTGGTGGAATGAATTACGCAATGAAATCCTGTTTGAAGGTCTCCCAAGATATTTTCATATCCTAACTATTTCTGCAAAGTGCTTGTCTCTGCGAAATCCACCATTCCTGGGCCTTGAGACGAAGTAGTACAGTAGTACCCTCCACTCTCTTGCTGCCCTGTATATCCAACATTCGAAAATAGCCCTCAAGTGTGTTCAAGAAGCCCATCACCTCACCTGGCTGCTCTCTCCCATTAAACTCAGGAGGGTCGCAGCTCTTAAATTCAGAGAACTTGAAGGTCGTTCTCTTCCGTGTCGGCATTTCAGGTTTCTCTGCCGGCACTTTTACGGTCTCGGTTGCTGCGGCCTTTGCAGAAACATTGGAATCGACCGTCAGCTTGGTGACAATCTGAGTTAGACTATCCACTTGCTTTTGTTGAGCATCCAGCTGCTCCTGAAACTGATACTGAAGCTACTCTTGAAGCGCACGATGTTGAGCTTCGCTCTGCTTCCTCTGAGCCTCCATTTGTTTAATTAGTTTCTCAATTGGATCAGACGATGAATTCGTCTTTACGCTATCACCCTTGGTCATTCTACAACAAAGAAATAATTCCATTAGCACTCTTAAAATATTTTTGGGCTTATTGTATGGAACATTATTTCATGCCAGCGCTATCGACACCATCAATCGAGATAATTTGCATCAAGACTTCATTTTTGAAAATATTTTAGAAATCCGAGGGTTTGAAACCTGGCTCTGAAACCAACTTGTCATGCCCCGATTCGGGGAATCTTTCGTCCTCGCTTCGATTCGCGCCGAATTGTTCGTCCTCGCTAAGGCGTGATGCCGTACAAGTCTGGTGTTGCACTTGTACAAGGCAAGAACGTGCACTATTTTGTCATTTAGAAATATTTGAAACCCAGCCACATTTCAGAAACATTGAGGACACAATATAGGAAGATGAAATACTTATTTTATTGATAATTGTAGTCAGAATACAACTTTTTTCGATAATATTTGAAATGCCATTTCGACTACATTGATTCATGAAAAGAAGTACAACTGATAGGCTACCATGAAATAACTTTTCGTTCCATACATCATGCCCCTTTAGTGCTTTGAAATATAAGCAGCTATCTTTGAAAACTCTGCAATACTTTGTGCATCTTTAGGGAAAATAACTTGAAAGGAAACAGCAGTTCAGAAAGCTTTAGCTGCAATGCGCACCTGAGCCTTCTCCAGTACCTATGGAGGAGGGGTCAGCACATTATAACAATACGCTGGTGAGCCCCGTTGGCCCACTCAGCTAAACCAACATTTTATTAATGACAAGTATTTTAAAGATATAAACTTATTAGGGACAGGGAACATTTAGAGTAAATCACAATTCAAATGACATGGTATTTCATGAAACCATGTTTACTTTACCATTGGCCGAATCCAGCTTTCCTGCACAAGATACAGGATAATAATAATATACTTACCGCCCCTGCATAAAATGATCATTAGCATGCATCCTGACTATATAGCCACTGGTGTTGTTAAACCATATTGACTTGCCATATAGGACTTCAAGGGTATGCGACGCACCATTCCTTCGGATTGCAAGTCCGAGTGAATGTCCCGATACCAATCGTGCCAGCAAAGCATGCTGCATTTCCTCCTAGGCCGAATCGTTTCCGGTGCCCCAGTACCGTTCGAGGAAACAATACCTTGTATACAAGTTGTCCATGACTATGCGAATGCGTGTTTGACACACTAAGCATAGTGTGCATGGTATAATATTAAGGAAAAAGGCAACATGTTCATTCTTAGCATTTCATATCTCATCATCATAGGCATCAATTCATCTCAATTCAATGTTCAAGGGACAAGCACAATCTCAATGTTGTTAACAGTGTAATCAATTCTTTCAATGTTCAATGTTCAATCTCTAGCCTCTTAATGGTATTGACTTGTGGCATTAGCAACTTGATATCGATCAACGGATGTTGCAAGATAATTATTTAGTTGGCTTGAAGGAATAGCGAGAGGGACAATACCACCACAGAGATCCACACTCACCAGATTATAGAATCGCCGAGAGAGAGAGGAACACTTGCACGCTTAGCCTTCCATCACGTGTCAATCTGCATTGGCACCAAAAGTTTGGTTATTATTCCGTCTCGTTGTGTTCACTTCTCTCAGAATTCTCAAGAATGAATGCTATGCAAATCGATGAAAACAGGCAAGAATCAAATCATCGAAAATCATTCAGAAAAGCATCCATCAAAACCAAGCAACAAAACCAGCAGCAAAACATCCAGAGAAAACTCTTAGACGCATTTCAAGAGAAACCAATCCATTAGTTGGAAAGGTCCTTATGCACTTGTCCATAATCGATTCGGTGCCGACGGTAAGTTTCCCCAATATTCGGTTCCGACCGAGTTAGCCAAGCCACAAGCCTCATATAGTGAACCGCTAGGAACGGGACACTACACGACCCACGGTCGCGAGCCTTCTCCCTTGATGCTATATCCTTTTTACTCAACTTAGGAATGCCCATTTGATATCCCTTTTTCTAAACTCGACTTGAAACCAATTGTAGCTCGTGCCTTAAACACTAAGTTCGTGCATTGTGCCTTAAGCCAACCGTGTTCTACGCAGCACTCCTTCCCAAATCGACAGGCCTTGAGATCGTGGAACTATTTAACTTTAACAAACCGCGAAAGAGCGAGACAGTACTTGTAATATCTTAGGTCGACCGGCATAACTTTGCCTAACTTAACTTCGTAACAACTTGACGAGCAAAGGCTGCGTCAAGCTTTGCCTTAATAGATCGTGCCGTGCACGCATTCGACTTGAACGACCAAGTCACTTAGGTGCCTAAACTTAGGTCACAAGCCGCTCAACGCAACTTAACTCATGGGCAAGCCAAGGCTATGCCAAGCTTTGGACGATGGGACCGTGCATGCTTTATGAAGCATTCATGCGGGCGACGCCTATAACTTAGGCTACGATCATAACTTCGCCTACTCAACCAACTTTCCTTCTTCCAAGCCACGGGACGAAGGACCGAGTGTCATTTTCAAAGCACGCCATTCACCAATTCTAAGCCGACCGTTGGACCTTTCCATGTTCTAACTCAATTCGACCTGTCAGGATTATTCCCTTAACTATGTGGATTTGTCTCTTTTATTATAAAGCCTACTTGTACAAGTTAAAAACATACGATTTATTATGTGAAGGCTAAGATGAGGCAAGTTCACCGAAACTACCCCACCTGAGCGAGCGGTCGTCTCGACCGAGCAATATCTTCGAGCAGCCGTTACAAGGCTAAGTCCGAACGTTGTCGGCGTTTCGATTCCTCCGATTGGCTGAGCGGGACGGGGCACTAAAGGCGACACTTTGAGAAATATGTGATCGCCTTCTTGAAACTCGAGGGGTCGACGATGAATGTCCGCATAGCTTTTCTGACGACTCTGCGCAGTCTTTAATCTTTCCGGAATGAGCCAAACTTTTTGTACAGTCTGTTCCACCAGTTCCCAGCCGAGAATCTGCCGCTCTCCGACTTTGTCCCAGCAAATGGGTGATCGCCACTTTCGTCCATACAAGGCTTCATAAGGCGCCATTTGAATGCTGGATTGATAGCTATTGTTGTATGCAAATTCGACCAGAGGTAGATGATTGTCCCAGCATGATTTGAAGCCAATTGTGCAGAGTCGTAGCATGTCTTCGAGAATCTGATTGACGCGCTCTGTTTGACCGTCGGTCTGAGGATGGTAAGCTGAGCTGAACTGCAACTTGGTACCCAGCGCCGACTGAAGGCTACTCCATAATTGCGATATGAACCATGAATCCCGATTGGAGATGATGGATACTGGAACTCCTTGCAGCCGTACTATCTCATCAAGATATATCTGTGCCAGGCGATCAACGCTCCAAGTAACTTTGATGGCAATAAAGTGCGCAGACTTGGTTAATCGATCAACGATGACCCAGATGGCATCATTACCCCACGACGTCTTCGGCAGACCAACAATACAATCCATGTACACGTGCTGCTACTTCCATTCCAGAATCTCCAGATTCTGTATCTCCCCGCCCGGTCTCTGATGCTCAGCTTTCACCTGCTGACAGGCCATACATTGCGACACGAAGAGTGCCACATCTCTTTTCATCCTATGCCACCATAAGTTTGTGCGGAGGTCCTTGTACATCTTCGTGCTGCCAGGATGCAAGGTGTACTTCGCATAGTGCGCCTCCGACAGTATCTCCTTTCTGAGTTCTAAATCGTCCGGAACGCATAGCCTACCGTTCAATCGAAGCATGCCGATTTCGTCTTTCGTAAAGTTGGTCGTCCTACCCGTCGAGATCAGCTCTCGCATCTTCTTCAGGTTCGGGTCGTCCTTCTGAACGGTCTTGATCTTTTCTTGTAGGCTCGGCTCTAACTGCAACTTTGCCAACTGCACATTCCGAAATCAGACTCGAAGTTCGATGCCCATCTCTTCTAGGTCGCGTAGCAGTCTGCGGTCGATGGATAGCGAGACAATATACTTCTGACTCAGAGCGTCCGCCACAATATTTCCCTTTCCCGGTGTATAGTCGATAGTCAAGTCGTAATCCTTGATCAGTTCAAGCTAGCGTCTTTGTCGTAAGTTCAGTTTTTTCTGCGTGAATAGATACTTGAGGCTCTTGTGATCGGTATAGATCGTGCACGCCACGCCATAAAGATAGTGATGCCACAATTTCAACGCGAACACAATCGCCGCTAACTTCAGGTCATTAGTAGGGTAGTTCTTCTCGTGCGGCTTTAGCTGCCTGGAAGCAAAAGATATCACCTTGTTCCGCTGCATCAGCACACACCCCAAGCCCTGACCGGACGCATTGCTGAATATCTGGAAACCCTCAGTCCCTTCTGAAAGTGCGAGTATCGGGGCCGAGACGAGCCGTTGCTTTAACTATTGGAACGAAGCTTCGTAGTCGTCTGACCATTCAAATGCGACTCCTTTCTGGATGAGGCGAGTCAGAGGCGATGCGATCTTCGCGAAGTCTTTCATGAAGCGTCGGTAGTATCCCGCTAAGCCAAGGAAACTTCGAATCTCGCTGAGGACGTTGGCCGCTTCCAATCGACAACGGCTTCAACTTTTTTTGGGTCGACCGCAATGCCTTCAGCTGAAATGATGTATCCGAGGAATGCGACGCTACTCAGCCAAAATTTACATTTCCTTCGCTTCGCATACAACTGATTTTCTCGAAGGGTCTGAAGCACGGCCTGAAGATGCTCAGTATGTTGTTGCTTACTATTCGAGTAGACGAGTATGTCGTCGATGAAGACTACTACAAACTTGTCGAGGAATGGTCAGAACACCCGATTCATCAAATCCAAGAAAGCGGCAGGGGCGTTCGTTAGGCCGAACGGCATTACCAGGAATTCGTAATGGCCGTAACGAGTACGAAAGGCAGACTTTGGCACATCGTTCGGCTTGATCTTGAGTACGAAAGGCAGACCAATTTTAGAGAACACCGTAGCTCCTTGAAGCTGATCAAACAGATCGTCTATACAGGGCAGGGGGTATTTGTTCCGGATGGTGGCTTTATTCAGCTCGCGGTAGTCGATACAAAGACGCATAGAGTCATCCTTCTTCTTGACAAACAGTACGGGCGCTCCCCAGGACGAGACGCTGGGTCGAATGAATCCCTTGTAGAGCAACTCTTGTAACTGCACTTTGAGTTCTTTAAGCTCTGCAGGGCCATTCTGTATAGGGCTTTCGAGATCGGTCGGGTATCGGGGAATGTATCGATAGTGAACTCAATCTCTTGATCGGGCGGCATGCCGGGCAGCTCGTCCGGGAACACCTCGAGGAATTCTGCCACAACGTCGGTCTGACCCGCGTTTACCGCACACGAAACATGCTCTGTGCTTAAATCGGCACTCGATGTCCAGGTGCCCCTCCTTGTGGCAGAAATCGCAGACCATTCGATCCTTCGTCTGGTTGCCACCTCCGTTGCCGCGATTTTGACGCTTGTGTGCATTGTTGCCTCCCGCATTACTATGGTGTTTGTTATTAAAGTGAACAGCGTCAGTAGTAGCAGAAGGATACTCAGACTCCAGACGGAGGGCATGGTTGAGTACCTCGCCCATAGTTTTGTATTCAGGCACCGAAACGTGAGCACGGATAGTAGAACGTAGGCCCAATTCAAATCGTCGAGGTCGAATTGCAGTAGTTGGTAGATAGTCTCCAGCAAACTTGGCCAGTTTGTTGAATTCGGCCGCATATTGTCGTACAGTCTTATTCTCTTGCCTCAACTGCATAAACTTATTTTTTTTTCCTGTCGTACGGCTGCAGAAAGATATTCAGTCTCGAATGCATTTCTGAATGTAGCCCATGAGATCGTCGTCGTCGTGTCTTCACGTCGAATAGCCCGCTTCTGTACAACCCACCAATCGTGAGCGTTCATTCGAAGTAGAAGTTGAGCACACATGACTTTCTTCGAGTCTTCAACACCCAGAATCTCGAACTTATCTTCCAGCTCCTCCAACCAGTCGATCGCCACAGAGGGATCTTCTGTGCCGTTGAAGGAAGTGCGACAGCTTTTTGTGAATTTTAACACGTCGAAGTTGGAACTTCTCGATGCCGCCGGTGAGAGCACAGGCGCCTCTGGTTCAGCTTCGTTGGATCGAAGCATAGGCTGGGTCACGGCAGAAGTCATCGTTAAATTGTTGTTGTTGCCCACGACCGATTGTACGATTTACTGGAGGGTATTCAGCTGCTGCTGCAGCAGCTTGAATTGAGCCTTGAACCGATTCTCAAATTGAATCTAACGAGCCTCCACTTGCTGACGGCGGAGCTCGTTTTGACGTTGCTACATTTCAAGCATCTGCAGCATACGTTGCATCGGGTCGCCGGAAGGTCCGGCTACGGTAGGCGTCATTCCCATTGGGTTGATGGAATGCTCGGGTCTAAAATACTCGAGCCGCTGGAAGCGCTCGTCTTGTTCTCTGTCCGAGCTCTCGCAACTGCAGGAAAAAGAAAGGTAACTCTCGTTAGTTTTCAGAAAATGTCCTGGGTTCAGCGTATGGAACAACTCATCTCATCGACGCGAGGTCAACGGTTGAAGACTAGGACTCGACACTGGAGGCCAAGGACGTAAAGCCGTGCTCTAATACCATTATGTCACTCCCCGATTCCGTAGAATTGATAGTCGTCCCCAAGGCGTGATGCCGTGCGAACCTAATTTGCGATCGCATAAGGCATAGTCATAAGGAAATCCGAAACATGAGATCTAAGAGAGTACGCAGACAAATTGAATCACACATTAAGTAAAGGAAACTTTGATCTTTATTGATAATGAACAACATTTACAGACACTAGTACAGGAATCGTACCGCGCGGGCTACAACATGACACAAATACAAAAAAGTGCCGATGAGATAGCCGTTCCATACATTGCACACATCCCTCAATATACAACAAAGTACTCCAGTGACCTGGATGGGAGGGACGTTGAGTCATCTTCCTTGGACTGTTGAGAGTCTTCAAAAGTGGAGGTACGGGACAAGTCTTCGACGCACGGCCGAAGCTTCAAAATCACGAACATCGTCGAGCTAGTTGGCGCGTCCTTCCTGGTTTGCGGGACCTAAAAAGAGCGAGGATCAGTACGATCACATGTACTAGCAAATGGCTAATTAAAATCCAAGCTCTGCATTTGATTTAAGAAGTTTCGTAAATATGTTAGCTAGCTATTTCAATTATCTTTCTAACCATCCTGCTCGATTTGTATGTTAACATGTTTTGAGACAAGCATATGAAATTGTATAACATTAAGCAACTATCATAATCATCCCATGCCACGTGCATTTGTTAAGTAGTGAAAGGGTGTGGAGGTCACTGGCAATGTCAAGCCATTTCGGACTATAGCTGGGTTAGACGGCGACCCTTTTGCGGCGGGTAGCGAGCCCTGTGCAAAAGTTCCCGCGTAGCCCACGCCGATGAAAGGTTGGAGCTTGCTATACTCGTTCCCCCCGGGCCGAATCGGTCCCTTGGCCTAGACAACCGTTCGAGAAAACTTCACCTTGTCGACAAGTTGTCCAATGACCATTTTGCAGTCTTTGTTATGAACTTTAGTTGGTTTACTCATGATTTAGCCATATCGTTGCGATAAACGTTAATCGATTCATTCATTGTTTTACATAGGCTAAGTATAAATGCATAAGGAAGCATGTTTTCTATTTCCAAAATCGGCAGTTTGATAGTAAGTGTCTCGTAAAGAATCGTGCCACAATTTCTTTGATTCTACACTATTTGACAAGCATTCATTTTACTTCACATATTGAGTTTTGAAGTAGAGGGACGAGGCGAAGGAGGTCAGCCACTCGCCTTAGCCTTGCTTCAAGCGAGCGACCGGTTGGCTGCGCTGACGTCGCCTACGCGATCACCTGCAATCGTATAAGCAACTGATTAGAATACTGTGTAATTCAAGAAATTTCGATATGAATGCGAAGCTCGAAAACGCAAGTCACGAAAACCCATTCGAAAAACATTAACGAAAAATACATTCACGAAAACCAAAGCCAAAGCCAAATCAAGTGCGACATGAAAATCAGAGCAACGGGAGGTCTCTCCCGACTCAGCCGCAGAGCAAATCCTCCAGGCGCAACCTGCTGAATATGGGACTTGGCTTCGAAGAAGCCATTCCATAACGTAGAATGGATCTTAATTCAACCATTCCCGTTCGATCGACTCGGCCGATTCCGACCTATCGGTCCTGACCGAATCGATAGCGACAGTGTTCCTTTCTCGCGCACCCCGTGGACGGAAACGGGGCACGATGTAGGGACGGGACACTACAAAGCGTTGGTAGTATCCCACCAAGCCTAGGAAGCTTCGAATTTTCCTAAATGATATGGGACGTTTCCTATCAGCAACTGCCTTGACTTTCTTCGGATCGACTGCGATGCCCGCGGCGGAGATGATATGCCCAAGGAATGAGACGCTGTTCAGCCAGAATTCGTACTTGCTCATCTTCACATACAACTGATTCTCTCGAAGGGTTTGGAGTACCGTCTGCAGGTGCTCTGCATGTTGCGCTCGATCCTTCGAGTAGACGAGGATGTCGTCGATGAAGACTACTACGAATTTGTCAACGAACGGACGGAACACCCGATTCATTAAATCCATGAAGATGGCAGGGGCATTTTTTAGACCGAACGGCATTACCAAGAACTCGTAGTAGCCATAACGAGTGCGGAAGGCAGACTTCGGCGCGTCATCTGGCTTGACTTTGAGTTGGTGATAACCCGATCGCAGATCAATCTTCGAAAACATCGTTGCACCTTGGAGCTGGTCAAACAAGTCATCGATGCGGGGCAGGGGATATTTATTTCGGACGGTGGCCTTATTCAATTCCCGATAGTCGATGCAGAGCCGCATCGATCTATCCTTCTTTTTCACAAATAGCACGAGCGTACCCCACGGCGAGACACTTGGACGGATAAACCCTTTATCGAGCAATTCTTGTAGTTGTGCCTTCAGTTCTTTCAATTCTGCAGGAGCCATTCTGTACGGAGCTTTCGAGATCGGCCGGGTGTCAGGAAATGTGTCGATGGTGAACTCTATCTCTCGATCGGGCGGCATGTCGGGTAGCTCGTCCAGGAACACGTCTGGGAATTCTGCCACAACGTCGGTCTGACCCGCGTTTGTACCATCCTGTCTCATGTCATGAACGGACGCTAAGTAGCCTTCGCATCCGGAATGCAGCAGCTTCCGAGCCAAAATTGCCGAGATCACCATGCAGGTCGGCGATGCTTCACTACACGAATAGCAGAATTCGGGCACTCCAGGTATGTGGAAGGTGACCTTCTTTTCTGCGCAGTCGATGGTAGCGTTACAAGGACCGAGCCAATCCAAGCCCAGTATGATGTCGAAGTCTTTCATATCTAGAACTATCGCATCAAGACCGATCTTTTGACCCCCAATACATCTGGTTCCTCTCCCGTAGCCTAAATTTGTGAGTAGTGGCACGCCCGAAGGTATACTTACGCTAAGATCGAGGTCTAACGACATTAAAGGAAATTTGTGCTCGGCGGCGAAGTCCGCCGATATGAAAGTATGCGAAGCGCCTGAATCGATAATCGTCCCCAGGGCGTGATGCCGTGCGAACCTAAGTTGCGATTGCATAAGGCATAGTCATAAGGCTATCTGAAACACAACATCAAGTTAGAGTACGCAGAGAAATTGATTGACACATTTGAAATAGAAGTAGACTTTTCATTGATAATAAAACTTCATTTACATTGACTCCATTACAATTATTGCCGCACGGGCTACAACATGACTCAACTTACAAAATGAACGCTGATGAGATAGTCATTCCATACATTACATCCCTTTTTACAAGCAAAAACCATTACACTTTTCCACCTGCTATCGAAGGAAGTCGAGTTGCCATTTGTCTTCTTTTTGTACTGAGTGCGGAGTCTTCAAAAATGATTCAGAACAAGCCTTCGACACACGGACTAGGCTTCAAAAGTGTTCGCGGCGCCTGGAGCTTTAAGTGGCACGCCCTTTGTAGTTCCGGATACCTGCATGGAGAGCGAGGATCAGTACATTACACTTTGTACTGGTGCGTGGCTATTTAAGTTCCAAGCTCTCATTTGGTTGAAGAGTTTATATGACTTTAGTTTATGAATGTTTCTAACCATCCTAATGAATTTCAAACAAGCATATGACAAGAATAATGTGAAAATACGTTAGAGTTTACCCACGGCGGGCCGCGCTGCACCTTATGAGACTTACCATGCTCTTCCCTGTCAATTGTTATCATTTACATACCAAGTGCAATATTACGTGTGATTGGTCACTGACATGACAAGCCATCCTGGACTATAGCTTTGTTAGCCGGGGCCCTTGCAGCGCAAGTAGCGAGCCCCACTGCAAGTCCCCGCTTAACCCGTGCTATCACCAAGCACAGCTATACCGTGTTTCCTCCTAGGCCGAGTCGGTCCTGTGGCCCCGGGTTATCGCTCGAGGAAACTCTCTCCTTGTTGACAAGTTGTCCAATGACCGAATTAAGACAATATTTAGTTATTAAGGTATAGCCTACATTCTCTTTAAAAACTTGATCATTTTACCGTGTTCGTGCCCTTACATTCATTCTTTCATTCGCAACAACACTATCGATTTTACCTAAGAAGGGGTCGAAAAGAGAAGGGTCAGCCACTCACCTTGAGTTTACTTCAGGCGAGAGAACTTGTTGGTTGCGCTAGACGTCGCCTACGCGATCACCTGAAATTGCACAAGCAACCGATTAGAACACTGCATTATTCAAGAAGTTCAATCGGAAATGGGAGTTCGAAATGAAAGCCATAAAAGCCATCGAAAATGTTCACGAAAATGCATTCAGAAAATAAAGCCAAAACCAACGCAAGCGGCGTGAAAAGCAGAGCAACGGGAGGTCTCTCCCGACTCAGCCGCAGAGTCAATCCTTGAGGCGCAATCCGCTGAATATGGGACTTGGTTTCGAAGAAGCCATTCCATAACGGGGAATGGATCTTAATTCAACCATTCCCGTTCGATCGACTCGATCAATCCCGACCTATCGGTCCCGACCGAATCGATAGCGACAGTGTTTCTTTCTCGCGCACCCCGTAGACGGAGGACGGGGCACGATGTAGGGATGGGACACTACATGGTTAAGGTGTATGGTATTTTTCTTGTTTAGTTGAGTTCGATTCTCCATGTTGACAAATTTTTACTTTTTTAACAATTTTTTACGTAATTTATTTTTTAAAAAATACAAAATGGACCGTGATATAAAGACGGCTTAAACGGCTCACTTTTAAGCCGTTTTGAAGCCTCATTATATAGTGGAAGATATATATATATATATATATATATATATATATATATATATATATATATATATATATATATATATATATATAAAATAAATTGTAGTTTGGAAATGTCTCAAAATGAGCCATTTCTTTATAATGATTAAACATAAAATGGTGGAAGGAGACTTAGTTATTGTTATTGGTTTTGAAAGTAAATTGCATGACTTATCCGGAAGAGTGCAGTTATGTCGCAAGCCTTCGAGATAGGTGCAAACTTCGTTATACGAGCGATAGGTTTTTAGCACGTACTTGGACCTCGGATTTGACTTGAGTTCGTAGGAGTTGATTCGTGGACGTCGCCGTCGTCGTCTTTGGAGAGTATTTGAGTGTTCCTCCAAATAGGACATCGGATCCTTCGGCAAAGACGTCAGTAAGAATGTATTCAGAATAGCAGAGAAGAAAACTCACTTAACTCTTAGGTTTCTCACCAAAGTTTATAGTGGATTTTTATTCTCATTCATTCTATGCCTCTTCTACAAGTTTTCGGCCTTATTTATAGCCATGCACTCAACCAAAGATAACACAAAAATAATTGTAAAGAAGATAAACTTCATATATAAATTAACCTCCCAACAAATAAGACTCCTCAACTAAAGTATCATCCAAACTAACCTCCAAAAACAAACAAATACTACTGAAGATAAATGAAATCCAAACTTCTCAACAAAAATATTGTTTTTAGATTTTTCTTCAAGCTAGCTAGTCCAAAACTCAGGCTCGTCTCTGTCTCGTTCCGTGTCTTATTCGAATCTGATCCCCATCAGTATATATATCATCAACCATTTAATTTTAAAAAATTAAGAAAAATTATAATTTTAAACCTTCGCTTGTTTTCTTCAGCATAAGCGTATGATCTTTTTTTATTTTTCCACATAACCGAATAACTCTCTTAATTTCACATATATCCTTAACAAATTATAATTAAATTTAAATTATATATATATATATATATATATAATATATATATATATATATATATATATATATATATATATATATATATATATATATATATATATATAAACCTCTAACTCAAGCGGTTTGAGTGAGGCATATACTCTAATAAGTTGTATATTCGAGCGACAAAGAAAGCACATTTATTAAACAAGATTGTTATACTCCTAGTTTATGAAGAAAGTACATAATATTCCCAAGTTATGAAAGAAAAAAAAGAGGTATCTTAAACAAGATTCATGAATTGCGGAACAAGAACGACCCTCCTTGGCCCCCAAGCTACAACAAGGTTAAATCTTTTTTTTTAAAGTCATTTAATCTCAACCATGAAATTCCAATCCAACGTGTATAACATATGGGTCCGGATCGGGAGTTCCGTTTTCGGAGCCCCACCGAATCCACGTGCTCCTTGGCCGTTGGATCAAGCAACATCGCGTGAGCCTCGCTCGATCCGATGGTGCATGGGGACGGGACTTCGGCGGAACTCCGCGGATGGATATCTTGATCCGCGCCCTCTCTCTCTATATATATATAATAAAATTTTAGCTAAAGTGGTTAGAGTAAGACATATCCTCCAATACTTTGTAGGTTGGAGTACTTCTAATTTATGAAAAAAGTACAAAATATTCCTAAGTTATGGGAAAAAAGTTACGTTAAACAAGATTCATGAATTGCAGAACAAGAACGACCCTCCTTGGCCCCCAAGCTACAACAAGGTTAAAGCCAGGGCCGGTCCTGAGTTGTTGGGGGCCCAAGACAAAACTTTCAAAATGGGCCCTCATACATACTGTAAAAAAAAGTATAAATAAAACTAAATTTTATTGTAGTCAAGATTTGAACCAAGCACATCTTAAATGTAAGTATGGCATTATAACCACTACACCACAATATTTTTTTATTAAAAAAAGGCATATGATACATACTAGTTCTATTATAGACAGTTCCATGTTGGTGTCCCCTTTCGTCAGGGGGTCCTGGGGCGTCGTCTAGGGGTGAGCATTATTCAGTTTTGAACCGAAAATCGAACCGAATAAGAGATTCGGTTCGGTTTTTAAAAAATCGGTTCGGTTTCGGTTTTGAAAATACTAAATTTTCTTATTTGGTTTCGGTTTCGGTTTTGGGTTTCGGTTTCGGTCCAAAACCGAAAACCGAATAAAAATTTTAGTTTATATATATATATATATATATATATATATATATATATATATATATATATAGAGAGAGAGAGAGAGAGAGAGAGAGAGAGAGAGAGGTATATACTATAGGTGTATATATATATATAGGTATATAATAAATATATGTAGGTATATAGTTATTATATATATTAACAAAAAAAAACACAAATAAACTTAAAAATCGAATAAACCGAAAACCGAATCGATTTAATTCGGTTCGGTTATTGACCAATTCGGTTCGGTTTCGGTTTTGCTTATTCGGTTTCGGTCCAATTCGATTTTCGGTTATTCGGTTCGGTTGAAACCGAATAAACCGAATACTCACCCCTACCGTTGTCCGGTCTGCCATGGACCAGGACCGTCCCTGGTTAAATTCTTTTTTTTATTCCTATTTTTTTCTTCTGCATGCACCACCATCTCCTCCGAGTCGTATATCTCTCGTCGTACTTGTCAATTTTTATAGATTAACTCGATTATTTGATCGGTTTATCGTGAGCTCAAAAAGAACTAATCGAAATTACTGTTCCATTTAAAAAGAAAAATTGATACAGGGATTGCCCCCATTGATCCGGTCAATCCTAGCGTGAATTACCTGCCCGAAAGATGCGTAACAATGCTGTTGATTTGTGCATGCTGACAAAACTGGGTTTACGGTATTGGACTCGCAACATAATGATGTTCCTAATGCTGAACGAAAGTCCGTCAACATTATTTACACAGAAGGTCCAGCTATTCTAACTTTTAGCTCAACGTCATTCACAAAACATGAACGGATTCATAGATCAAAATGGATTTTCTTGTGTACGTTTGATTTTTTTTTTTTTTAACTGATTGCAAAATGATCATTTAATAAAAAATGATGATAGTAATTTTTTTTAAGAATGATTGCAAAATGATCAATTTTGTTTGCAATGATATATGAACACTGTTGAAGAATATAATTACCTTCCATATGATATATTTATTTTATAGTTAGAATTATTATGTCATTTCATTTCTAATAAAATTTAATATCATATTATATATATGGACACAATGTTGCCTCCACTTTTCAAATGGTATAAAGAGTATCTAGATTCTTGATTAGACTCTTCCTTGTACTCTTTCTCATTCTCTTCCATAATATGGGGTGATTTTCATATATAACGATTTCATTGATGTTTGACGATGCTAGCTTATTTTTAACATATATTTTAGGTATAGATTTTTTGAAATCTTTTATTATTTTTTCTGAGCTTCTATGATATGTGAGATCTCGTTCTTCTATTTATCTATTTCTAGATTTTCTTCGTCATTCGGATGTACTTTCGTTTACTTATGAATTTTTTGTCTATTAACCATGGTGTATTTCATATATTTTCTTCTAGAAATTTATATTTTTTTCCACCCTTACAAATTTGAATATTTCTTTCAAGATATCTTGTTTCAATACCCCCAAGCTATTTATAAGTTTCATTTCAGGATTTTTTTTTATTTTGAATTGCGGCTTATGTGAGAGATTCTTTTCAAAAGTTTTTTAGTTGTGAGTCCTGACATTCATTTTGATCTCTTATTGGATTTCTTCCATTGTGAACTCCCAAGCTCATTTAAGTTCTTTCGAGATTTATTCATTTGGAAAATCTTACCTTCCTATAGTTTTTTTATGGGATTTTTTTTTCAGCCTTCGAGCCGCAACCTTTTTCAGATAGTTTTTTGAGAGATTTGCTCGCTGGTGAAGTCATTATGCTTTTTCAACAAGGATTTTTTCGATGACTAAGTCTCGACGTACAATTTTAGATGATTTCGGGTGTCTCATTTTTTTTACTTTATCCAAACTTGATTTGTTTTTACCAAGTTTAAATTTGTTTGTTGAAGAATAAATTACTTATTTTTATTTTCAAAATTTATTTAGATATTGAGATAGGGAAATGAATATTATTTCACATGTTCTATAATTTTATAAATATTGACGAAGATTGAAATAAAATTTAAAATTCATTTTTTATAATTAATTTTTCCAAGGTCGGTGTTATTTGCAATACAGTTTCATCTAGGTTCGGAGGCAACACAACTTACTCCATTATACTTTTTTGGAAACACCACACACTTTTTTTTGAGGCAATACACACATCATTATCAAAATTAAACTCTAAATCTGAATTACCCATTAACCTAACCTAATCCAATTCAATGTAAACCTCCAAAACTCCAAAGAAAACTACATAGTATAGGTAAAACTCAATCAAAGGGCTAATTTCCAACTCCATTTTTTTTTCTCAAATATATATATATTTTTTAATTTCTTAGATTTTATGCATAATACATATTTTGTAACATTTTTCTTTAAGAAATTCCACTCGGACGTTATTTTCAAAGTTTGGAGCTAAATTGAAGGGGGGAAATTCTTTAATAGATAACTTATGTTGTAAAAAAAAGGGTAAAGTGCATTTAAACCCCTCTTAGATGTCACGAAATGGCAAATAAAGACATTTTGATTTAGAAAACCCAGTTAGAGGCAAAAATGCTTAAAACACCCCCTAATCCCACTTTTCTGTTAGCCGCTGTTAACTCTTGGGTGAAATGACCCAACTACCCCTGAGATATAACCAAAGGAGTGGACCGTCGTTTCATTTCTCAACTCTCTCTCTCTCTCTCCCGCCTCGCTCTCTCTCGTTCTCAACTCTTTTTCCCCCGTTCCAAATCCTAAATTTCTTCCCAAACCCTAAATCTGTTCCCAAACCCGAAATCTGTTCGCAAACCCTAAATCGGTTTGCAAACCCTAAATTAATTTGCAAACCCTAAATCGAAGCCGCTAACCGACGTATCATTCTCAAGTCTCTCTCGCTGCTCTTGGAGGTCGGAGTGCAGGTCGGACTCGAGATCGGAGTGGAGCTTATTAGGGTATTCTTGTACTGGTACTTTCTAAAACCCTAGTTCTCAGAATTTTGCTACTCTTTCTCTGAAAATTTTGAGAAAAAAATGCACGAATGATGTTTGCATGTAGTGTATGACTTGTTAAATTTCTGTATTTGTTGAGAAAAATTCATGCATGATGTCTGTCTATAGTATATTTGTTAAATTTTTGAAATTTTTGAGAAGAAATGCATGAATGATGTCTTTTTGTATTGTATGAGTTGTTAAATTTCTGAATTTGTTGAGAAAATTGCATGCATGAGGTCTGTTTGTACTATATGAGTTGTTAAATTTCATAATTTTTTGAGAAAATGCATGAATCATGTCTGTCTGTAGTATATGAGTTGTTAAATTTAGTAAATTTTTGAGAAAAATGTCAGCTTTCATGCATGATATGTGGTGTTGTTTGTAGTATATGATCCTTGTATGTAGGTAGGATTAAATTAGATGAATTTATACTAAAGTAGTTGTCTGTTGTCCCTCTCTTTGTCTATACATTGTTTAATTTATATTAAAATAGTTAAATTTATATTAAATTAGTTGACTTTCTGTTTGTCTATACATTTTTGTGTCTACATTAATTAGTTGTTTGTCTATTTGTCTGTTTGTCTATATGTTTGTCTATTTGTCTGTTAGTTATGTTATAATTGTTGTTGCCTGTGTGTGTGTGCAGAGGGATTAATGGATACGAAGTATGTTGTTAATATGTTTGTGGGGGAAGATTTTAGTGTTGGTAACCAATATGTGGGGGGTATGACATTAGAACTGAAAGAATGTGTGGATAGAGATGAGATGTGCTGGTTTGATCTTGATGGGTTATGTGCATCTGCTGGGGTCCAGGCTCCATGTGAAATTTATTATTTTGATCCTGTAGATGGAAGTAAGACTCAGATATTGGGTGACAATGATATATTGAGCTTTTTTGAAAAGTTTCCAACCCCTTGTCTTATCAAATTTTATGTACTGGGGAAGCTTGTTGAGTCACTTTTTTGAAAAGTTTCCAACCCCTTGTCACTATTTGAAATGTGGCAATGATGAATTCGAGTTATGTGAGTATATGGATATATGTGGCAATGATTAATTGGGACCCTTTATGCTCTGTTTGTGGGGTCTTTATCATTTTGGGGCTCTGTCTGTGGGGAGCATGATGTTGTCCCTACCTGTTTAAGTGGGGTGCTCTGACTGTGGGGAGCATGATGTTGTCCCTACCTCATTTTGTCATGCTAAATGTTGCTGTGGGGTCTTTATCATTTTGGTGACCTGTTATCCTTTACTCACTAACTCATCTGAGCCACTGTCCCTACCAAGTTTATCATTTTGCCATGCTGAATGTTGCTGTACGAGACACTGTTATTTTGGTCTTGCTGCTGTCCCTACCAAGGTTTGTCATGCTACACACAGGACCCTGCTACACATGTTCATAACACTTCTTCATTTCAGCACTATCCCTAACTATTCTTCCTTTTTTCCTGCAGTATACAAGCATGCTTAATGCTGCTGTAGGAGGCATGTGCAGCTTTTGAACTCTTAAGAAATGAATGACATGAATGGATGTAATTAAGTAGTAGTCAACTCACATGTTCTTGTACAAATGGATGAAATGTTGTTGAAGGAAGTTTATATTGTGCTGTGGATGAAATGAATGGATGAACATTGGTGAATGTTGCCAGTTTATAATGTGTTTAAGTAGTTGCCAGTTTATATTGTTGCATTGGTGAATATTGCCCATTTATTTTGTTGCAGTTACATTGGTGAATATTGCCAGTTTATATTGTTGAAAGTTTATATGTTGATGAACCAGTTTATAGTAAATATTGCCAGTTTATTGAAGAAAGTTTGATGAACCAGTTTATGTTGTTGCAGTTACATTGGTTAATATTTTGATTTTGATGTCTGTTTAAAGGGTGGATATGTTGATGAATTGATTTTGATTTTGATGGCAGTAGTGTGTTCCACTGGCAAGTTGATTTTGATGGCACTTCATTTGCAGCTTTGGCAATTCATTTTTATGTGTTGAGAATGAAGATTTGATTTTGATTTCCAAATGTTGCAGTTCACTTGCAGAGCTTGCAGTTCAATTGCAGCTCACTGCAGTTTACATTGACAATTTCCAAATGTTG
Organism: Iris pallida; assembly: GCA_029216955.1. Taxonomy (NCBI): domain Eukaryota; kingdom Viridiplantae; phylum Streptophyta; class Magnoliopsida; order Asparagales; family Iridaceae; genus Iris; species Iris pallida. The sequence goes on along the minus strand of JANAVB010031417.1, from coordinate 2,680,129 downwards.
CTTGGATTGGAAACTTTTCTTGTAAATCTTGATACAAATTTTAATTTGCAGCTCACTGCAGTTTACATTGGCAGTTCATTTGCAGCTCACTGCATTTTACATTGGGTACAATACTTGAATTGCAACTGCAACATTCATCACATCCGTATTTCTTAAACGAATAACTTAAATAGTACTAAACATGTCAAAAAACCTAAAATAAATTACAACATATGTATGTTGAAGCATGGTCTGGATTCAGTTGCTGCCACCGCCTCTGTCGATCCTCTTGGAATAGGCTGTAAACCTTGGCCTCGATGCTCCTTTACTTCTTTCATTAAATTCCACATAAGAATTTGATAGTGTTCTGAAAGTTTCTCATCCTCCCATAGTAGAAAACCACAAGAATTTGTTGGATAATTTGCACACCCGTAAAATCTTCTTCCAGGATTGGTTGGTGTCCATGAAGTCTTCAGTGGACTAATTAATCCACAATAGCAACAAATTGTTCTTCCGTAATTCCTATTTGGACGTCTTGAGAATGAAGATTGAGAGCTACTAGCCATAATTTGCAGTTGGATTGGATATCTGTAAGTAAGAAAAAATTTCAACACATTAAATTATAGCAAATAAGTAAATTAAAAAGGAATAAAGAAAAAAAATTAAACGTTATTTTCCCTACAGCCTACCGGATTAATAGGTAGAAAATAGAAAGTGTGTGTTTTAAGTGTAATGTTTCAAACAACTTTCCACTAGGCTATATATAGAGAAGGAATAGAATAGCTGCTGTGCCCAACGGTCAAATGGAGGGGTATTTTGGGGAGTTGAATAATTTCTCTCTCCTTAATTTGGTTGATAACGGCTACTTTTGACATTAATTTGACGGAAAGGGGTATTGTGCTCAAAACAGGGTTTGCGGGAGGTGCAAACCGCATAAGTTTTCTAATAGGTCTTAATTTGCTAACGAGGCAACTCTAAGGAGGGTTTAAATGCACTTTACCCTAAAAAAAAAAAAAATCTAGGAATTAAAAAGTGAAAAACACTTCTCACTTATCCGAAATGAAAGTGTGTTGCACCATTTTCCAAACTACTATTTTGCGTCCAAATTTGTTTTAAACATCTAGGATGACGAACAAAATTCTCTACCATGGGCCTGTGATGCAACCCAAATCTTTTCCCTCATTATAATACTCGTCTTCATTCCGACTTAGAGTCAAGAGTCTTCCCGCGATATTTTTCTCTTTTAATTCCACATTCAAAGTCAATATCCAACAGCTTATTAATTACGTCAAAAATCAACATGTTCACACCCTCCTCAGCCTTTACATATATTCACACTTCACAGCAAGAAAAAAAGCGGAGAACTAACCAAAGAAGAAAAAGAGAAGCATTCCTATGGCAAACCAAATCACACCGGTATCAACCGAGCAGGATGTGGAAGCGCCACCGCCACCGCCACTGCCGCCACAATCCCACGACCAACAAACCAAAGCGAAGGACCTCTTCGCGGCGGCGATAGATCAAACCAGCTCCAAAGAGGAGAAGGACCAAGAAGCCTTCCCGCCTCCAATCGTCGCCGACGAGGAGGAGGCCGACGGGCCGTCGCAGCCTCCGCAGCACCTCCGCAGGCGCCGCTGCCTCCTCCTCTGCGGCGGCTGCTGCGGCGCCACCGTGCTCGTCCTCGGCCTGGTCCTCCTGATCCTCTCCTTCACCGTCCTCAAGGTCAAGGACCCCACCCTCACCATGAACAACATGTACGTCGACAGGCTGGCCCCGGGCCTCGGCACCTGGGAGCACCCGCTCTCCCTCAACGCCACGTTCACCTTCGACGTGTCGCTCCGGAACCCGAACGTGGCCTCGTTCGCGTACGAGGACAGCGCGACGGAGTTCTACTACCTGGGCCAGATGGTCGGGGTGGCCTACGCGCCCGACGGGGAGGTCGGGGCGCGCCGGACCGCGAGGATGAACGCGACGCTGGACGTGATGCTGGACCGGGTCCTGCAGACCAACGCGACCGCGAGCGTCGTCGACGGGGACGCGCTGAACCTGACGAGCTTCACCGACATCCGGGGGAGGGTGGACGTGGCCGGGATCTACAAGCGGGACATCGAGGTGATGCTGAACTGCAGCATGACTTTGGACCTCAACAGCGAGACGCAGAGCCAGGTGCTCGGGAACCAGCACTGCCTAGCGAACGTTAGGTGAGTTAGGAAAATCAATAAGAAATCTAAACAAGTTTGTGAGAAAGACCCGCCTTTTTAATCAGCTATCGATTTTTTTTTTTAGACGATCGTGAGTGAGAAAGGATTGTTTGTTATGTATCAAGCCCTTCTATTTTTGTAAATTAAAGGAAATTATGCAAATTTGTATCTCCGTCTCCATTTTGTGCAAGCTCGGAATTGGAGCATGTAGAATTAAACTTTGGAGCAGGTCCAATGATAGAGCGATAGTTGAGAAATCACCTGCTCCAACCCCCTTGCTCATAGAAGCAGAGCGTTTGTAAATTGTAATGATCTACATATCATACAAATAGGGACCAAAAACTGAGAGTACAATCGAGGAGATGTATAAGATCATGACTGAGTGACGAAAAATCAGTAGATCGAGCTATGGAGACATATTATTCCTTTCATTTATTTAGTGGAAGTTGAAAGACAGTAGGTCCAACATATATACAATACAGCGTGCACAATTTTCCATGCGTCTCTTCGAAAATCCAAAAAAAAAAAAAAAAAAAATAGTGGAATAAGCAGTAAGGATCTCCCTTTCCGAAATTCCGCTTAGCTCCTGCCTCCAGAGTTGACATGGCATCAGAGTCTTTTTAGGGGGGGGGGGGGGGGGTTTCAGCTTTTTTTTTTTTTTTTTTTTTTTTTTTTTTTTTTTTTTTTTTTTACCTAAAAAGGTAAAAATGAAAAAGAAAAAACTAAAAAAATTCTTGAAAAATAAAGATACGAGAATAGATTTTCCATCCTAAATTTTTTTTCGGAATAAATAATTATCCAGTACCAAAACGTCCCTCTGGTTTGGTGCCTCGACAGAAACAAAAAAAAACAAAAAAAAAACTCATAAATCTAACGGAGTAGTTATCGGAAGACTACTTAACACCAATACGCTATAAAGTCTTCTGCAGCATTTATTCATTTATTGCTGTGCGTGTTTCAATGGAACAGAATAAGAACTTAAAAATAAACAACCAAAAACTTAAAAAATTCCAAAAAAAAAAAATCAACAAAGTAACACAAAAAACATTGGATTCTTAAAATTTCTAAAAAAAACACACCTATAATTACAGCCTATCCAACAAACAAAGCCATCGGATCTAAAGCTATGATCACTAAAATCAAAATAAATATTAAAAATATTAAAATGACAGTACTCATCACAAAATCAAAACCATACAAAAAACTCGACAATGCTAATCAAACAGTCAGACATATTCAAGAAATTTATGAAAAATGTGTGCAACATAAAGCCGTCAACAAAATAATCATCCATCAACAAAATAATCATATATCAAAGAAAGTGCGCTTCATTATCAGATTAATGTTTCTGAAAGAAAATCCTAAACATAAGAATCGAAATAGCAAGAGGAGGAAGAATATCGATACCCCGATCGAATAAACGTTGGCGATGGCGATGGCGATGAAGTCCGACTCCTCCTCGCTACTCCTTCTTCACTCTCTCTCTAGGTTTTTGGCCTGGGGAGTGGGAGTAACAATTGAAAAAGGAGAAGACTTTATGAAAACCGGTACTAAGCGGTTATGGAAAGGCTGGAAAGCCACTCCTATTTTTCGCTCAGTTATGGATGGTTACGGAAGAAGATTTTTTTGGCGGTTAGGGCAAATCCATTCTTGTTGGCAGCAATATCCCACATAATCTCTTTATAAGATTTTTTTGGCGGTTATGGGCAGATCCAGTCTTATTGGCAGCAATATCCCACACAATCTCTTTAAATATATATATAAATAATGTAGATAGTACTTGAAAGCATCTTGGCGGGAATCCCTCCCATTGTATCTTACTTTCAGTAATAAAGGATTTTATTCGTGTAAAAAAAATTTCAGAACCGCTGGTTAGTGAATTATCAAACATGGATGTGACTTAAAAAGCTGCTACATAAAAATTATTCAAATCGGACCTCTCATAACCGCTCATAACTTGGACTCTAAAAATACCTCATAACGGTTCCCACTACAACTGCCAAGCAGACCCTTAAGACCGTCCTAGTCAAAATCTAATTTAAATCTATATCTTTGCAATTGGGATGGAGGATAACAAAATTATCTCTAGCTAAAGTAACCCAACCCTCCTGGCCGGCCCTGCCTCCTACCAAAAACAAGCTAGCAACAGGACATCAGGCAACAAACTACCAGCTGTGTTCTCTCTTAATGAAGTCACTTAAATATTCTCATTTTAGTTAATCTTTTGGACGAGTTCTTTCGCAAGTGCACACACCCAAAATTGTTGGCCTTAGAGTTTATTGTATAATTTTCTGTACAATTTCAAGGATATCCTTCGATCAGAAAGCACTCCTAAAGTGTCACCCCACTTCAACCTCCTGCTATAATTAATCCTATGATCAGTGTTCTTAAGCTCTTGGCTAAATGTTTTAATAAAGGTGCATTAGTTTTAAATTGTTTGGATACTTAAGTTTCTCCTCGTGCTTCTATATAATATCTCCCTTTTAAATTATTTAGATCCCAAATAACAAAGACAACAACAGAAAACAAACAAAGAATCATGACAGAAACTCTTGATCTACCACTACTACATGTAAGGATCAATCCAACAGAAATGCAGTTTAACTGGTCTGCAAAAATTTACAACCATTAGGCAGGTTCAAATCAGGATATTAGCAGGATCTTCAAATTGAAAAAAAAGAAAGAAACAATAACACTTGTTAGATCAATATAGTAACAAATATTAGCATACATAAGGAACATGATCGGTCAAAAGTTACAAGGAACTAATATGAACACAAAAAAATTATATAACTTCGCCTCCGCCCATTAGCGAATCCAAGGTTACAATTCACTGGAGCACGATCATAGTAAGATTCGGGGACAACGGCTCCTTTTTTTTTTTAGTATAATAATATGTAATAAAAAAATTCACCGGGAGGTCCGCCTCCAATGCCCGCCATGTGGATCGCCACTGCCTCCGCATCTGTCAGTGCTAGAATTTGACAGTGCATATATACAAGAGTGTCGACCCATGATGATGTCTAGCATGAGGAAACCTAGACGAGCGACGACTAGTCAGCCGCCTAATTATGTAATTTAAAGCAAAATTAGAGAATTAGAGAAAATTGCAATTCGCTTTGTTGGAAACAACCTGCACAATACAAGTTCACATGCACACCCAACTAAATTATGTCAACAACACAATCCGCATTTGGACTTTGTCCTGTGCTTCGTCGAATTGGAATTTGCAATGCCGTTAATAAAGTTGCCGGCAAGTCATCCTTGGCTGCGAGGCTTAGCCTCATTTCCACATGCAGGACATAATATAGATGAAAATACTCGTCACATTATAATAGGTTCTTATAACAAAAAGAATGTAAGTCATACATGTCTTCTCCTTCTCTCCAATTGGTGGAAAGAGTGTATTTGTGTTGGAGAACTTAGACGAAAGATACGTGGAGAGTCGCACTGAAGAATGGAGGGCAGCAAATCCGTTGCCTCCCATCCATTATTCTATGTTTATTCTGTTATTTATTTTCAGTATGTGATAATCATACTATAATTATAGGAACTTGAGACAGATGTCACATGTTAAAAATATGTGATATAATTGATATAAAATAATGAGAACAACAGATTCGTTGTTGAAATTGAGGTGTTTATAAAGAGAAAGTCACATGTTTCTGACCAATGGGAAAGAGAGGCCTCCAGGCTTTTATGCAAGAATGGATGTCTGGATTCAGTTATCTTAGGCTGTGTTTGGTAGGAACGATGGAAAAGTGGAAGGAAGAAAAAAGATAAGGATTCATTTTCCTTCCATATGGAAAGGAAAGATCATTTTCTTCCTTTGTGTTTGGTACCAAGGATAGAAAAGATAAGAGATGCATTTTCCTTTTGTTTGGTATGAAGGAAAAAGTGGAAGGAAAGAAAGTAAAAAATATAGGGTTTACCAATTCTACCCTCAACTAAAAATACTTATTTACCATTTGAGTTCATAAATAATTTTTAAATAATACATTCATATGAGGGTATAATTGTTAATTAATACAAGCCTCCACTTTTCCTTCCACTTTTCCTCCCACTTTTGGGGGGATTGGATTTCTTAGGTTATGAAGGAAAAGTAATTCCTCCACTTTTCCTTCCTTCTTATTTTCCTTCCATACCAAAGAAGAGAAAATGAATATTTCCCTTCACTTTTCCCTCCTCTATTTTCCTTCCTCCCACTTTTTCCTCCTACCAAACACACCCTTAGGGCCTGAGGATCTGTCCTATGCCTACACCTTAGACTTTCTTTAGGTACTGTTTGGGAATGGGAGAAAATGGGAGGAAAGAAAAAGATGAGGGAAAGTGAGAGAAAAATTAAAAGTGGTGGTGTTTGGAAATGAGGGAAAATGGGGGAGAAAAATTTGAGGGAAAAAAGTAGGTGGGTCCCACTAAAAAAAATTTCTTACAAAAGTGGGAGAAAAATGGAGAGAGATGAGAGGAATTTGAGTGAATTTACTCCATCACCCCTCAATTGCTAATCATATTTCTAGTTCCCCCCCAATTTTATTTTAATCAGTGTAACCCCCCCCCCCCCCCCCCCCCCACCCCCCAATCCTATGGTAAAGTGCAAACAAACCCTCTTTAGAATTTTGTTTTTGCATTTGAAGACCCTTTGTTAAAAAAAAAAATCCCACATTTTAATTTTTATTCAGTTTGCACCGCTGCGGTTAGAAGCCGTTAAAATACGAATAAAAATATGATTTTACCCCTCCCCTCACTCTCTCCCCCCTCTTTCTCTGGTGGTGGGGGCTTGTCAAGCGGGGCCGACCAAAGGAGAGAGGAGGGTGGCCGGCCATCGGAGGGAGGAGGGGGCGGGTCGAGCTAGGGGTGAACATTCGGTTAATTCGGTTCAAACCAAACCGAAAATCGAATTGAACCAAAAATCGAATAAGCAAAACTGAAACCGAACCGAATTAGCCCATAATCGAATCATACCGAACCGAATTAAATCGGTTCAATTTTTGGTTTATTCGGTTCATTCATTTTTTGGTTTATTTGCACATTTTCGTTAATATATATAGTACGTAAATATACCTAAATTTATTTAGTATATATCTGTAGTATATACATATATATATTTATTTAGTATATACCTATATATATATTTGGTTTTCGGTTTTAGACCGAAACCGAAATCGAATAAAAAAATTAGTATTTTTAAAACCAAAACCGAACCGTTTTTTTTTAAATCGAACCGAATCTCTTATTCGGTTCGGTTCGATTTTCGGTCCAAAACCAAATAATGCTCACCCCTAGGTCGAGTATGGCCGGCCAGCGGAGGGAGGAGGGGGCGGGTCGAGGGGGGCCGACAAGCGGAGGGAGGAGGGGGGTCGAGGGGGACCGAATAAGAAAAAACCGAACCGAATCGAACCAAGATTCGATTCGGTTTAAAAAAGAATCGGTTCGATTTCGGTCCAAAGCTAAAACCTATTAAGAAAATTTAGTTTTTATATATATATATATATATATATATATATGTACTAAATAAATTTAGGTATATTAACAAAAAAGTGCAAATAAACGAAAAAATTGAATAACCGAATAAACCGAAAATCGAACCGATTTAATTCGGTTCAGTTTGATTCGGTTATGGGCCAATTCGGTTCGGTTTCGGTTTTGCTTATTCGATTTTCGGTTCAATTCAATTTTGGTTCGATTTGAACCGAATTAACCGAATGCTCACCCCTAGCTCGACCCGCCCCATTCTCCCTCCGCTGGCCGGCTACCCTCCCCTCTCCTCTGATCGGTCCCGCTTGACAAGTCCCCGCCACCGGAGAGAGACAGGGGAGAGCGTGAGGGGAGGGGTAAAATCGTATTTTTAGACGCATTTTAATGGCTGTTAACGACAGGGGTACAAACTGAGCAAAAATAAAAATGTGAATTTTTTTTTAAACAAAGGGTCTCCAAATGCAAAAATGCAAATCTACGAAGGGTTTCTTTGCACTTTATCCGAAGATTGGGGGGTAATACTAATTAAAATAAAATTGGGGGGAAAGTAGAGATATGATTAACAATTGGGGGGGTAAATACAAATAGCTAAATAATAAATTATCATTTGAAAATACCAAGGACTAAATAGTAATTGTATCTCTATCCCTAAACAAATAAAAAATTATTTTTTCCTTCCCCTACTTTTTGTCCATCCAAACAAAGGAAGAAAAAATTAACTTTACCTTCACTTTACCCTCCTCCATTTTTCTTTCCCTCAAATTTTTCTTTCCCTCCCCACAAAATTCCCAAACACAGCGTTAGGGTACTCAATGGCTATGGAAATTGCAGCCCAGCCCAATTTGCTCCCATTACAATCAAGGGCGGAACCACCCTTGGGCTGGGCGTGCGTCCACCCCCAAAAAAGTTTATCATTTTTTCTTCGTACATTTTTTTTACATGTGTCAGCCCACAGGCTAGCCCACTCAAATCCATCCCAATCCATCACAGTTGAATTTCTGATTCCGTCCTTGGGTCCCAACAAATTTTAATTTTGAAAATGAGATAAGGAGAGGAGAAAAAAAGTTCAAATATAACCTAACACATTTTCAACTATTCTCAAGTGGCCCCAACCCATTTTGAATTTATTTATTTTTATTATAAATTTGTGCTCTAAATGTACGATCCGGCGTGCATATGGTAGGATTGTGATCATAGTGATCATGACTCTACACTTTTAAATTCTGCTAATTATGTAACTCATTTACATAATCACATTAAGACCAAGATAAATACGGAAAAAACAAACTATACATACAAGGTGCAGCATCGTAGAGAATTTGAGATTCAACTTATGGTGTAGAGATGGTCTAACAAGAACATACAGAATGAAGAAGGACAGAGAGAGAGGCCAGCCACTGGAAAGTTCACACGACCAAAGCAATTTGCTAATTGTACTTTGTCAAAGTGCAATATATCAAAAAATTTTTAAAAAAGACACAGACCATCCAAAAGCTTCCAAGCACGCCCAAAGCAAGACTTACTAGCTGGTTAGTTAAGAACAGAGCAGTAGAACTGGTATTACAAGACAGATACATTGGTCTCAGGACTGGTCCGGCGGATTGGATTGTTCTAGTTTGAGCTAAATTTGATTGTTCTTTGTCTCTTGACTCCAAAAAAAATATAAATTATAACAAGCTAAAAGTTATAAATGTTGTGACTAAGAAAATAAGATTAGTGATTTACAAACGTTAAGAAGCTAGTTGTTTCCGGTTCTGACGGCACCGTGAAGCTCGGATTTCGAGTTGCTATCCTGACTCCTGAGCTATTCGAGGCCTTTTCAGTAGAATATCAAAATATGGGCACGAAAAATTTCCAATTCAATTGACAAGAAAAATTTAGAGTGGACTGCAAAGGCTTGACGGAGAGCTAGAAACTGAAGGACCTGAGAAGGGGGTTGTCCTAACCAGAGAAGTTGTCCAAAAATCCGATGACCCTGATTGGTCTATAACCCAAAAAATTCAAACAGTTGGAGCTAAAACCCCAAATCAGCACATGAATCCCCATCAAGATTTATGTAACAAAATTGGTTAATCATTAAGTACATAATCTAGGATCTAGATCCAACTATCAGTCACGAATATGGCAGTGTTGAGCTTCAATTCATCTCTCATGGTGGCTATACATACTTATACCAAAAAAGTTGTTACACATCCAAATGTTCCCTTTCTTGAATACTCAACACTACACTTTTTTTGGTATCAACAGATTTAATCAATAACTATACAACAAGTATAACAAAATCCTCCCAAAAAATTTAGGTCGGCTAGGTGAATGCTATCTTCAACTAAGAGATTTCATCTATAAAGGAGAGGAGAGGCCATCAAGTTGTTCAAGTGAAAGGATGGAATATAAAACTTTTCGCCATCAATTATGTAGTAGAATTTTGTATTTGCTCAACTCCATCATTTCAGTAGCTTTATGGTGTGCCCCCATTGCTCCCTAGTTGGAACATGACATCTATCAGCAAAATAATAGCATCGGGTTCTAAGAACAGTCCTGTCAAAATCATCATTATGAAATGGACAAAGTAATAATTAATCGGATTAATTAGTTGTACCATCCTATGGTTTGTACGTATTTTGGTAACTGTCTATGTTGTTTTAAAAATAAAGAACACCCCCCTGGTTTATAAAGTTGAAAAATTAAGCAGCCAGGAGGGTGTTCTTTATTTTTGAAACAACGGAAACAGTTAACAAAATACGTACAAACCATAGGGGGTACAACTAATTAACCCTAATTAATCTTCAAGCCACCAACACCTTCCTATATTAAGTTGAAGAATTTTTTTTTTCACACACTAATATAGGATGAATATTCACTATTTCACTTGCAGATCCATCAACACATGAAACTGGTGGCGTTTGGTACGCGGAATACTATATACCGAAAATTCTATATTTACAGAAATTAAAATTTAAGTAATTAAATTTCTTGAAAAAAAAAATCTTTTTATGTTTGGTGACTATATAAATATTTTCGAAAAAAAATAAAAACGATAAAAAAACTAAAAAATGAAAGGGGAAAAAAACCAAAAACGATAAAACGAAAAAAAGACCCGACCAAAATACAAAAAAAGGAAAAGGCCAAAAAAGACCAAAACGACAAAAATGAAAGAAAATAAAATAAGACAAAACCAAAAAACAACAAAAGATAATATAAACCGGTAAAAACGACAAAAAACAACAAAAGACAATAAAAAACGATAAAAATCGATAAACACGAAAAAAGTAACAAAAAGTCACGAAAAACGACAAACACAACAAAAAAAAAAAAAAGAACGACAAAAAACTACTAAAAACGAGAAAAAGAGATCAAATCGACAAAAAAACGACAAAAAAAACTAAAAATAACAAAAAACGACAAAAGACAAAAGACAACAAAAAAATAACAAAATTCGGTAAAAAAACGACAAAAAGAGACAAAAACGACAAAAACAACAATAAACGACAAAAAGACAAAAAGCAAAAAAAGACAAAAGTCAAAAAAAGAGACCAAACCGACAAAAAAGACAAAAAATGACAAAAGACAACAAAAAACGACAAAAATCGAAAAAAAAGACAAAAAGAGACGAAAGACAAAAAATAACAAAAACGACAAAAAATGACAAAAACGACAAAAAAACGAAAAAAAATGACAAAAACCGGTAAAAAGCGACAAAAAAGAGGAAAACGACAAAAAAACAACAAAAAAAAAAAACGATAAAACGACAAGAAAAGACAAAAAAAATGACAAAAAGCAACAAAAAAAAAAAACAAAAAATCGATAAAAACGACAAAAAATGACAAAAACAACAAAAAAAATGACAAAAAAGAAAAAAGGTCAAAAATGATCAAAAAAGTAGAAAAAAAAAGTTTAAACAATTTTTTTTTTGGCCCGGACAAAAAAAAAATACCCACCTATTCTTAATAGATAAGATTCACATGTTTTATGGGTAAACTATTTATCCGGGTATTTCTAATTCACGGGAATAAATTTTTTATAGCCCAAACAAATAAGATAATAGATTCTCATCCTAAATTTTTCGGAAATAAAAAAATATCGCGTACCAAACACCCCCTAAGGGATCAAAATTACTTCGGATGTTCACAAAATTATTTTCAAAGTAATTTAAGTTAATAAAAAATATCACACATTTTAACCTATTTGTGGAATGATGAACATTCATTCTAGTTTTGGTGGAAAAACAATTCTGAACATAACAAACAATTTTTTTTTTTCTTTTTTTCTTAATCTGAACATAACAAAAATCAGACAGTCAACTGTAATCTAATTATATGAAATATGATTTGGGTAACCCATATGTACATAAAACTCTTGTATTCTTGACGTGTCTGAATTGTAACGAAATTTGAGTCCTTGTAATTTTTACCTACTCAATTAACACTAGAAATATTGAATTAAATAATATTATTAGTTTTCAAAAAACATAATTCTACCAATAAATAGGAATTTTTATTCTACTTAATGTTCATCTTTTAACTTAACATTTACTTGCTCGTCAAAAAAAAGGGCTTAACATATTACTTCTAATTTTTTCATATTTATTCATGGGAAAATTTATAAAATGTCCAAAAATTACAAAAGTTTTATGTAAAACCCACAGCAAAATAACATTTCATCGCGTGCCCAGAATTATCTATTAATATATAAAAGCGGGTTCCGAATGACCTTTTTGCCCTGCCTTCCTTTTTTTTTTCCAAAAAAATTCGAATCCTGCTATTCAAAAACAAAAAGTAAAAAAAAAACGGTTCGTACTCTCTCTTCTTCGATAAGCCGATCAGTTTCTCATCCAAAGTCTAGGGTTTCTCCAAAAATCTTCAATCGTTCCTCCAAAATTTAGGGTTTCTCCTCCAAAAATTTTCAGACGTTCCTCTCATTCGAGATATTCGCACAATGTCGTCACTAGCGAAAACATTATCAAATCAAAAAGCAGATAATCAAAAAGAGAGTGACAGAGAATCACCATCATCAAAGAAACAGATAAGTAAAAAAATTGCATATAGGGAGAAGAAGCCTGCTACCCAAAAAGAAGGTACAACTTTAACTTATTTTCATGATTCGTTGATCATTCTCCGTATTAAATTTCACTAAGAATGGTCATGATCATTCTCCCGTGTCGAATTAAAACGCAGGATGACATTCTCCCTGCAAATTTACAAGGAGAATGTCATTCTCCTTGTAAATTTACAAGGAGAATGTCATTCTCCGTGTGGAAATAAAACGAAGAATGTCATTCTCCTTGTAAATTTACAGGGAGAATGTCATTCTCCGTGTTAAATAAAACGGAGAATGTCATTCTCCTTGTAAATTGACACGGAGAATGACATTCTCCTTGTAAATTTACATGGAGAATGATATTCTCCGTGCCGATTTAACACGGAGAATGACATTTTGTAAATTTACAAAGAGAATGTCATTCTCCGTGTCGATTTACACGGAGAATGTCATTCTTCTTGTAAATTTACAGGAAGAATGTCATTCTCCGTGTCGAATTAAAACGGAGAATGTCATTCTCCTTGTAAATTGACACGGAGAATGACATTTTTCTTGTAAATTTACATGGAGAATAACATTCTCCGTGTCGATTTAACACGGAGAATGACATTCTCCTTGTAAATTTACAAGGAGAATGACATTCTCCGTGTTATTTAACACGGAGAATGTCATTCTCCTTGTAAATCGACACGGAGTCATTCTCCGTGTCGATTTACAAGGAGAATGACATTCTCCGTTTTATTTAACACGGAGAATGACATTCTCCTTGTAAATTTACAGGGAGAATGTCATTCTCCGTGTCGATTTAACACGGATAATGTCATTCTCCGTGTCGAATTAAAACGGAAAATGTCATCCTCCTTGTAAATTTACATCATTCTCCGTTTTATTTAACACGGAGAATGTCATTCTCCTTGTAAATTTACAAGGAGAATATCATTCTCCGTGTCGATTTACAAGGAGAATGTCATTCTCCGTTTTATTTAACACGGAGAATGTCATTCTCCTTGTAAATTTACAAGGAGAATGTCATTCTCCGTGTCGATTTACACGGAGAATGTCATTCTCCTTGTAAATTGACACGGAGAATGACATTATCCTTGTAAATTTACATGGAGAATGACATTCTCCGTGTCGATTTAACACGGATAAAACGGAGAATGACATTCTCCTTGTAAACCGACACGGAGAATTACATTCTCCGTGTCGATTTAACATGGAGAATGACGTTCTCCTTCATAACTTACACAGAGAATATCATTCTCCGTTTAAAAGTAAACGGAGAATGACCATTTTCTTCTTATATCAATGGATAACAGTTATCATAAACCTAATTTATTGTTTATGTTTTGTTTTTGTTTTTTTTTCTTGTTTTGTAGAAAAAACCACTATCAGGAATAAGGATTCTAGAGTTTTCCGTGCTACTTTCAAAACAACTCTAGAACTTATGGAGGTTGTCACTGTAAATGGCGGCTGTTTACCCGTGCCAGTCATTGAATCTTTAAAGAATACCGGTTTCTGGGATTTAATTGAGGTATTCTACAAAAGTAGAGTTGAGACAAAGGAATTGGCGAAGGCAACAGAAGGTCTCGAGAACTTGATTGAAACCTACAGGGAAGACAAAAAAGGTGTGGGTTACTTTCAGTTGAGCAACACTGTCCAAATAGTGCCAAGCGTCGATGATGTAGCAACCATCTTCGGTCTACCGCTTAGGGAAGAGAGCGAGACTGATTTTAACTGTAGAAATTGATAATGGAGAAACAGAAACAGCCACCAGCACCAGAATCATATAGCCTGTGTAACACGCATTTTACAAGGTTGCTGGCTAATTCCAAGGGCACACAAGGAAAAGTCACTAACCAGGAAGTAAAAAATAAGTTCTTCCAAGTATTACAGCAGCTTCGTAGTGGAGACAAGACTGTTAATCCAGATGAGTTGGTCAAGTTGCTGATCTTCCACTTGTGCCAAACTGTATTCTTCACTAAATCTGGCGGTTCAAGTTTGCCGTACAAATTCTTCACCTTGGTGGACAGCATAGAAATTATCAACAGTATATGCTGGCCAAGGTTAATACTGGAATATGTCATGGATAGTATAAAGAGGAGTACAAGTAAATGTGTGGGAGGGGTTACTCCGATGTTTACTTCAAAATGGAAGGTTGTACAATATACTTCCTATATTGGTTTGCAGAACATACTACCCTTTTGGAAAGGAAGTTTGAACCAATTACAAATTATCCAAGATTTTTCACATGGGATGGGTACAGAATCTCAACCTTCCTCAGGACCGAATACCCCCAGAAAATGAATTCTTCGTACATATTCAAAAACTTGGTCATATCTGTTGGACAATAAGGAGGACACCTGGAAGGTGAGGAACCTCTATAAGAAGAAATTCCACAAGAGGGAAGGGGAGAGACGGGGGAAAAAGGGATACCTGGGGCTGAGGTTGCTGCCGAACAAGTCAAAATCAGCGACACGATTGGTGACTTGGCACTGGAATTGGAGGAATTAAGAAGGCATAATTCTGATATTCAGGCACAGAACGAAAAGCTCCTCGAAAAGATTAAAGAGCTAGAGGCACAACTCCGTGCAGTCAAAGCTGATATGGAAAGCTCGGCACATGAATCAGAGGAAATCAGAAGACAAAATTCTGATCTGCTTGCACAGAACTGTCTACTCACAGAAAAGCTTCAAAAGCTAAACACACAAGAAGCCCATCAACGTGCAATCAGAAGCACAATGGAAGGTTCAGTGAAGCAATTGGAGGATGTGAGATCACAGAACCTTGAACTTTTAGAAGATAATGCAACGCTCAGCGACAGGGTTAAAGAGCTAAAAGCACAAGGTAAAATCTTCTCTTTTTTAAATTTATGATTTATAATTCTACAAGTTTTATTGCAGTAAAATGCCATTCTCCGTTTCAATTTAACACGGAGAATGTCATTCTCCGTGCCATTTAATACGGCAATGATATTCTCCGTGTTAAATTAACACGAAGAATGGTCTTTTCCATTGTTAAATTGAGAATTCTTTACTTTGTTTTTTTAATTCACATCGTACCTTTCATTCTTGTTTGTTTTATAACAGTGCAAATAACAGAGCAGCTTAGAAAAGCAAATAACAGGCTTTTTGAGGAGAAAAAAAAGCTTCAAGAGAAGGTTGAATTGTTGAATAAAGAAGCGATTGAAAAGGATGCGGCACAAGGTAAAATCTGCTCTTTTGTATATTTGTGATTTATAATTCTCCATGTTTTATTGCAGTTAAATGGCCATTCTCCATTTTATGTTGCAGGAGATTGTTCATTCTCCGTTTTAAATCTACACGGAGAATGACATTCTCCATTTTAATTAAAACGGAGAATGTCATTCTCCGTGTATAATTACACGGAGAATGTCATTCTCTTTGTTACATGTGGTAGAATGAACAATTCTCCGTGTATAATTATACGGAGAATGACATTCTCCGTGTTAGATTAAACGAAGAATGTTAAATCCTATTGTCACATGGGCATGATCATTCTCCGTATTAATTACACATGAGATTCTACATTCTCCGTGTCATTAGTACAGGGAGAATGACATTCCCCGTTTTAATTATCACGGAAAATGACATTCTCCGTTTTAAATAAAACGGAGAATATCATTCTCCGTGTACTAATGACACGGAGAATGTCTTTTCTATTGTTAAAACTGAGAATGTTCTTTACTTTTTTTTCATTGACATCGTATCTTTCATTGATGTTTGTTTTATATCTGTGCAAATAACAGAGCAGCTGAGACGAGCAAATAAAAGGCTCGCTAATGAGAAAAACAAGCTTCAAGGGGAAGTTGAATTGTTGAGTAAAGAAGCCATTGAAAAGGATGCTGAAAGTAGGACAATCAAATTCAATGCAAAAGAATTTGTCATGGTAATCAAAAGATCAGAAATTTCCTAACATGTGATTGAGTAACTCCTATCATACCCTACATCCTACATCCTAATTGCAGGCTCGTAATTAGTACTCTAAGTCGAGCACCATTACGAGTTCGTACTAGTTGCGACACAGACCTGCATGGGCCACCACAAAAATATGTCACGACCCGCACCCTGAAGAGGGGCACGAGCACGTGGTTACGTCCAGCCTACGCCGCAGTATCGGCGGTAGAACGCTGTATATAGGGTCTGTAAATACTACGACTAAAACAGATAAATGTACCTATACAGTATATACACTCAGAATGGAGGTGACATGGCAGTACAGTCTCAATCACATATATCAAACTAAGGTAGATAGCATGGAAAAGAGATATGATAGATAAAACAGGAAATGAGTCCAAAATCCACATGTCAGAGCTAAACACAAACATCCAAGTCTCAGAAAATATAGGTAATAGATACTACAAACTGAAATGTACTAGCTGGCTCGCAGGCCTGGCAAACCTAACCAAACTATGCTACTCAGGGTGAGCAAAGTCTAGTGGCTCTACCAACAAGCCACGGTCTAACTCTAGTCCATCAGACTCAACCCCATAGTAGGTCGGACAATCAGCTTCTGAATCATCTGTAAAATTTGTCAACGTATCCTGTCAGGATAATGAACAAGTACAAACACCAACAGCAGTTTCTTATGAATTGAGAAATACTACAAGAGACATCAATAATGAAATACAAGACAAAGATATAGGCGACTTGGGAACCATTTGAAAGCCGAGTTACAACCCTTGAACCAAACAAGGACCAGAGTTGTAACCCTTCTTTCAAACAGAACTTAGTCTCAAATCATGGTACAGTATAAAGACAGATAGAGCATGTGAGTAATGGAATCATAGCATGGTGAGAAGTACAGAAAGTAAAGCTGAACTGGAATATAAGATACGGTAATAAATGTAAAAGTGATTTGAACTATTAGAGCGATATGTGATCGGCTAGGGAAGCAAGAGATGGTTATCCACTTGGCCCGGCAATTCGCGGTGTCCTCAACGGAGAGTCATACCGTCCAACCTGGATAACTGGTAATGGGGTGTCTGCTACACCCTACGTGAGGTGAGAGTGGCGCTAGAAAAATATAGTTACAGGGAGGCTTTGATCACATAACCCCTAATAATTCCTCCATCCCCGAATAGTATCACGGATCCGGACATGGCACGTCATGACACAGGGTTCGAGAGCAGGAGGCCAGCCCACTCCCAAATCAATGTCTATATAAGTACATGAACACAGAAATATCACATACTCATATACCAAGGGAGTCTAGGAATAACATCTCATGACAGAATCCGACGTATACTAGTCCGTGAACTGTCGTGTCAGGAATCATGTAAAACACTACAACTGAATCGGATATAATAGATATCAAGACAATAAAAACTATCAGTGAATGTACTCGCCTGTGATCCTGAGCTGATAGGGTGAACAGACGCTCAGAGTGATAACAGACCTAAAATAAGATACTATGAGTCAAATAGGGCTTAATACTGAAAAAGGAAACTAATATAAGCCATAAATGCAAGTCTAAGTCAAAACTAGGTCAATCTAGGTCAGACTGAGTCATACTAGGTCATACTGGTTCATACTAGGTCATACTAGGTCACTGGGAGTCAATCTAAGTCAAACTAGGTCAAACGGGATCAAAGATTGACTTACAGTTGACTTTTGGTCAAAAAGTCAACTCCGGTTGGTCAACTCTAGGTCAAACTAGTCTAATGTTGACCAACTGTTGACTTTCAGTCAACTGGTCAACTCTGGTTTGGTTTCGGTCAAATCTGGTCGCTTAAAGGCTACGTTTGACTCTCAGTTGACTTTTGTTGACTTTTGGTCAAAAAGGTCAACCGACGTCAAATCTAGTCTATGAGCACCATATTTGATCATACCAACCAAAGAAATCAAGTTCTAGTCCTATCTTAGACTCCAAATACTAATACCCTATTTCTAGGCAAAACCTATATTACCTTACCAAGGTAAATCTCAATACCTTGCCCAACACCAAGGAAACCCCGCTAATACCCAAGATACTAGCCTAGGCTCCTTAGGGTAGCTAGATACTATCCTATCTAAGGCTTACCTACCAAGAAAAATAGGTATCCTAGGTATCTAGGCTATGTTAGGATACATGGGTATTTGGGTTACTCTATTACCTAACCCATATCATGAATTTACCCTCAACTCTATCACACTCACTCTTACACAACCATCTCACAAAACACTCACCTATATCACACTCACAAGGCTTCTCTATAGGTTTCCTATTGGTTTAGACATAGGCCACTATAGGTTACTAACCACACTCATATGTAGGCTCTCATACACACGCTCAATATCTCATAATACACTCACACACACAAAGCTATATTGGACAGGTTTTGAGGTGGTATGAGGACTGATTTATGGTAGACTGGTGGACTGATTTATGGTGTATTGGGGACAGGTACTTGGGTGAAAACCTGGACTGAAAAGTGGGTTAGGTGGGCTGTTAGGACAGGGGGTTTATGTGGGTTCAAGTGACAGCCAAGTAAGGATGATATTGCTGCTACCAGTAGCTGTTTTGGACAGCCAACTAAAGGGAAAAACTGGACAGATGTGAAGGGTTTTGAGGACTGAAATTATGGGGGTTTAGGACAGCAACTATAGGGGAAATCTGGACATGTTTGGGGCTATTGGGGACAGCCAAGTGCTATCCCAAATGGACTGAAATAATAGGCAAAAGGGGACAGCCATCTAAGGGGAAAATCTGGGCTGAAATGAAGGGGGTTTGTGGACAGACTTTGGGACTTGAAAGGCTTTGTTTGGACAGCCAAAGGGTGGTTTTGGGGACAATTCTGGACTGCCTATTGGCTGTTCTTGGACAGTCTAATAGGTGGACTGTTATGAGACAATGGGGACAGGTTTTAGGCTGTGCAGGACAACATGTATAGGGTGATGTAAGGGCTGTTTTGACAGCAGGAAATGGGGTTCTCTCCTCCCTCCTAACACCCACAAACCTTTCACAATCTCCTCTATATAACACTCAACCATACCACTCAAACATTTCTTCAAACACCTCACCCTCACACATCAAACACATACTTACAAAACCTTGGCCGACCACTCATGTACCCACAACCAATCACCAAGTATCACACCCACATTTCCACCATAACATATCCATATAATATATATATATATATATATATATATATATATATATATATATATATAATATATATATATATATATATATATATGGCTTATATATTATATATATATATATATATATATATATAAGCCATATATATATATATATATATATATAATATATATTATATTATATATATATATATATAGATATTAGGAATATGATACTTATGCTACATGGCAAACCACAAATCTAAACACATGAAAAATCTGGAATAATATGAACACACCAAAATTAATACACAAACAATTTACATGTGTCCAAATAGGGGGTTTTCCTATTAGGACACGATCCTACATATTGGACACCACTACAAATATCCAAATGAACACGAAATGGACACCAATGGGCACCAAACCATGGGGTCATTCCTAAGGGTCAAATGAATCTAATGCATGAAAAAATGAGAAGGAGAAGGGATTTATACCTCCCGGTGACTCGAATCGATTCCGAAATGCCACCGACACGTAGGAATCCCAAACGGACACGAACGAACTCCGAATCCTCTCAAACTTGAGGAGCTCCTCCCTTGGCTAGAATGGAGAAGGAAGGATGAAGATTTGGTGGAGAAATGGAAGGATTTGGTGATGATTTGATTAGGTTTGCTCTCAAATCAATTTGGGGAAGAACAGAGAGAGAGAATAGGAATAATAAAGTTTGATGGAGCCTATCCATTCTAGTCATGGTCGGCCAAAAAAGGAGTTTTTTGTCCTATATGGGAAAAGTCCAAAAGCCCCTACACTAATCTATATGCTAATACATTGGTAAGGGGTTAAGTCGGGGGTAGTTTGTCAATCCTAAATCACTAATCTAAATTAAAACTACCAAAATAATTGGTCTAGTCACTAACTAAATAACTAACATGTGGGCCATGGCTAACTAGTGTGTGGGCCCGCTAAGGGCAACACTACCCCGGGTCTCCGATACAAGTCGGAATGAGTTAAAATTCAAACCCGACTCAAACAATCTCCAAATAATACAATATAAATAAATAAATAATTCCAAAATAATTTTAAAGTGGAAAATTACCAAAATACTCCTGTTCATGAAAACTAGAGGTGACAATCTATCCACCTTAAAAAAAAAATTGACCTCAAAATTAAAACAAACATACACTGAATCACATGCAGAAACAAAATTATACCTCAGGGCTCAAAGAGATAAGGGAAATGCTCCCGCATGTCGTTCTCTCTCTCCCAGGTAGACTCATCTGGAGAGTGATGTCTCCATGCAACACGAACCAAGGGTATAATCTGGTTCCGGAGCACCTTCTTCCTACGATCCAAATCTCCACTGGCTGCTCTGGATAGTGAAGAGTAGTCCCCACCTCGATCGCTGAATGGTCCAATACATGGCTGGAGTCCGCCACGTACCGTCTCAGCTGCGACACATGGAACACGTTGTGTACCCCCTCTAGCGTAGGCGGCAAGTCTAGCCGGTAAGCCACTGCACCGATCCTCTCAAGAATGGTGAAAGGTCCGATGTAGCGCGGACTAAGCTTCCCGCCTCCGCCAAAGCGAATCGTGCCCCGTGTCGGAGAAATCTTCAGGAACACCAAAGCACCAACCTAGACATAGAACAAACTCAGAACACAGGACAGACAAATCACAACAATCACAAACAGGAACTGAAACTAACCTCGAACTCTAACGGTCTCCGGTGGCTATCGGCCCAATGCCGCTGCCTATCCTGAGCCACCCGAAGTCTGTCTCTAATCAGCCTGACCTTCTCAGCTGCATCCACCACCATCTCCGGTTCAAGCAGCACCCTCTCGCCAATATCGTCCCATGACAAGGGAGTACGGCATCTCCGTCCGTATAGAGCCTCGAATGGCGACATCTCTATACTGGTCTGATAGCTGTTGTTGTAAGCAAACTCTACCAGGTGAAGATGATCCTCCCAAAACCCCCGAGATCTAGCACACACGTACGAAGCATATCCTCCAAAGTCTGGATAGTCCTCTCCGACTGTCCGTCTGTCTGGGGGTGATAAGCGGTACTAAACTTGAGCGAGGTGCCCAAGCTAACCTACAACTCCTCCAGAAGTGGGAAGTAAAACGGCTATCCCGTCTGAACACATGCTCACAGGAACCCCAGCATCGCACGATCTGACTAACAACAGCTCTGCCAACCTCTCCGTAGACAATCCCCACCTTAAAAGGCAAAAAGTGGACCGATTTGGTCAATCTATCAACTATGAC